>APFE031439515.1:72553-106727 GCA_000404065.3 Pinus taeda
GGATTTCCCATTTAATATAATTTTTTTGAATGGTTTTGGCACTAACTCTCAAAATGTTAGATGTGTGTAGGGGCAAGTGATGTTGCTTCATGTTCTTGTTTATAATCAAGTCAAAGAAGACATGATGACAAATTGCATTACATTATTTCAAATGAGTATTCTTTCAAATCATATTAAAATTAGTCTAAAGAATTCTATCAACATTATTAATGGTCTCTAAATTATAGTTATCCTTATTCCTAAAATTTTACTAACTACAACTAAACTATGTGACATTCACAAAGAAGAAAATAAATAACATTTATATGAATCCTTTTTCAACTCAATGAAATATCTAATAATGTTTTCGCATTGCTAGTCAATAATTTGTTTAAGTAACTTACATTCAAGGATTATTGTGGAAATTTCATCTACATGAGAAAATATACATTTATTCTTCATGTAGCAGATAATGAGGTAAGGAAATTCAACCCATATTTTAGAACCCATCACCATGAAATTGTAGAAATTCATCAAGAGATTGTACCTCTTCATTCACTTGATGGTCAAGATTAGGAATGCATTAGACATGTTGGTGGTTGGTGTGATGAACATCTAATTGTTTAACAACACCTTGGACCATAGGATCCTCTTTCTTGGAAGTTTATACAAAATATGAATGTGTAATTCTCCCTTAGTATACCTAATGTCTACCAGAACTTCCATGAATTTTTCAACTTCATATATTTTGTTGATGGAAAATTAGTTTGAGGTGGATTTTGTTAAATTTTGCAGATTTAAAATTTAATTTCTAAGATCATAAACCATAAAAGACTATCAATGAAAAAAAGGACAGATGATTTGGTCCAAGACCATAGAAAAACCCCACTATGGGAGAAAACCCTTTTAAAGTTATCTTCTATTAGATCGTCTTCAAATGTTCAACAACATTACCCCTTTCAAAACTAGAAGAAATATTTTGAAGTGTGAGATCTAATAAAAAATGCAAAAACTAATACAAGGGAGATCTACCACCAATGATAAAACAAGATAAATATGTTACCAATAACACGAAATCTTCTAAACGGTAATGCAAGAAAGAAATCTCTAGAAATACGAGAGACAAATCTCCACTAGATCTGTCAAACAATAATGCAAGAAATAAATCTCTAGAAATGCAAGGGAGAAATCTCCACTAGATCTTCTAATGGTGAAGCGAAATAATAGCCTTGTAATAAATCTACTAATAGTGAGAGAGATAAAAATATTAATGCAAGGGCTTTATCACCATTGCAAAAGAGATCACCTGTGATGATAAAAGACCTACCATTGATAATAAGAGATTTGCAAATGATGATAAGAGATCTGCCAATACGCAATATATCTGCTAACAATAAGAGATTAATCACGATATCTTCTACAAGTTTTAAAGTCTTCTTCATAATGTATTCCAACTGGATGTGAATAAGAGGTTGATACTCTCACCATACCACAAAGATAGATCTCATATCTTCTTCCCTTCTAAGGCTCAAACTGGAGATAGAATACAACTCTATGAAGGCATGAGCTTGGACCAAATCAGAATTCAAAAATGGCTTAGATATAAATTAGTGGAGGCATCCTGAGGTGGCTTGGAACTAGATATGTGTGAGGTAGATCTGAAATGTATCAGATCTAGATCAGTGGAAGCATATCTGAAGTAAGTCTTGGATTAGTTACAGGCCTGGAGTAGTTATAACCTCTGACCAATCAATGAGCTCATATCACAGAATAATGAACAACCAAATCAGAGTCTTTAATAAAATATATAAGAGAAATATCTTCACTTGATCTAACCCTTAAACATCTCTTTGAATACCTTCACATAGGAGAGAATATGAACAACGTATGCATGATAAAATTACATATCAAGGAAATAATATTAACCTCTTTATATAGCCATCATGTGATCTAAATGAGAGTGTTTCAAGGCAAGCCAGCTAGCCATCATGTAAGTTCCTAGGCAAGTCAAATTGACCATATAGAATAGCCAACCTAGCACTTGTGGAGCCACTTGAAAATAATTTGCTTCAAGGGTGAAAAGGGTTAATTCTTAGTTGCACAAAATTCAACACTCCATATCAACTAGGGAGGAATTTGCATCAAAAGTGTCAAAACTACTATACTTTTGAAATAATCATAGCTCATGTTGAATATTCTTAAATCTAAAGAAGAATGCTCATGAATCCAAGCTCAACTAAATAAAGAGTAAGAAACCATTACCAAAGAGTCTCAAGCTTTAATCCACCTAAATATCATTGGGGAGCCATATGCTTCCACCTGACATCGAGGAGCCACATGCTACAACTTGGAATAAATATCATAAGGGAGACTCATGCTACCACTTGGAATGAATACCACTCAATCATGAATACTAAGAAACTACTGCTCAACCAATGAGGCTAAGAATCCATAATAGATCAACACATAGGCTAAGAATCCATAATAGCTAAGCTCAAGGCTAAGAATCCAGGTTATTCAATAACACCAACATTCTCGAACTTGCGTGAGATACAACTTACCATAACTGGTAAGGATCATCATTTGATCTCAAGTAGTCAGCACCCATTAGAAATATGGGTGGAAAAAACAATATGCATGACTCGAGTGTACTCCTAATTGGAGGTCCCTCATCCCAAAGAGCTCACTAGCTCAAATACACATCTTCCGGAGATCAACCAGGGGTGAAGAGCACATATCTTAGTGTTCTTGTTCAACAAGGTCCTAGAGTTTGAATGGGAATATCCCTTAATCCAAGCATATCTCTGAAGACTAGAAATTTCTTCTTCGACAATGTTTTAGTAAGTATATCAAAAATATACTCATCAGTAAGAATATGGTAGAGTGTCACTGCTCCTCTTGGTACGATGCCTTGAATGAAATGATATATGATGTCAATGTTCTTAGATCTGTCATGAAATACGAGATTCTCAGATAATCAGATCCCACTCATATTATTACAAAATATCACTATAATATACATGACTTGCTCAAATAACTATCCAAAGAGTTTTCTTAACCAAACAACTTCACAACTAGCTAAGCTAGCAACAATATACTCAAATTCTGTAGAGAGCAACTGATTTATGTCTCATGCTCATCTAAGAGATTATGGTAGATCCCAAACTGAAACAACATCCTGAAGTTATTTTTTTTGTCAATAATGTTTCTTGCCCAATCAGCATCCATATAACCATGCAACTTTATATTATCAGTAGTATATCGGACCAAAGTTAATTGTCCCATGTAGATATCTAAGCATGTGTTTAGTAGCAACCCAACTATTATGTAAAGGCTTTGTCATGAATTGACTCAAAGTATTTACAACATAGAAAATATTAGGACGAGTGTTCACTAGGAACATCAATGCTCCAATCAACTGATGATAATTAGATGGATCAGATAAATTAGATCCAACTTCATCACCATAAAGTTTCTTGAAGTTCATCCCCATGGGAGTGCTCATGGATTTTCACTCAACCATTCCAAACCTTTCCAATAGCCTTACAACAGACTTCCCTTGGGAGAGAATAATTTTGCTAGGTATTTGCGAGACCTCTATGTCCAAAAATATGTGCATCATCCCAAGGTATTTCATTTCATATTTAGAGGTAAGCTCCCACTTACAGTGAATCATCAAAGGTTCGTTACTTGTCAAAAATAGATTGTCAACATATAATACCAAAATCAAAGGCATACATTATACAACTTTGAAGTAGAGGTTTGGATCAACACTACTCCTTGTGAATCCCAACTTTTATAAGTAGCTATCAATGCAAGAATACCAAGCCCTTAGAGCTTACTTTAAGCCATAGAGTGCTTTATTCAATATGCATACATGGGTTCTTCTATCATGTACCTCAAAGCCTTGAGGTTGTTCAACATATACTTCCTCCTAAGGAGCACCATGGATAAAATTTGTCTTGACATCCATCTCATGGAGAGTCCACACGTGACTAGAAGTTAAAGAAATAATAGAGCGAATGGTGGTATAGCAAGCAATAGGAGAAAATGTGTCTTCATAGTCAATTCCATCTTTTTGAGAGAATCCTCGAGTAACAAATCTTTCTTTATATTTTTCAATACCTCCATCCATGCCATGTTTTATTTTGAACAACCATTTTGAATTTACAATTGATTTTCCCAGAGGTCTAGGAACAACCTCACATATATCATTTTGCATAATTGATTCATATATTTTGTGATGGCATATTTCCATACTTGATGCTTTACTACTTCTTCTAGTGATTAACATTCACTCTATATGATAGAACTCATAACAACAACATAATTTTTATATCAATTGGGCATCTTGCCTTCTCTAAAAGAACCCCTAGGAGCAATATGCTTTTCAACATCCTGAAGAGTATCATGAATCCATAGAGTAATTTTCCTATATAGAGGAGGATCTAATGGATCCATAAGCTCAACAAGTTCATCTAGGTCCTCATGACCAGGTTCATAAGTAGAGGGATCCACATCATCATTTGTTTCTTTAGAAGAGATAGAACGAGGACTAATTCTTACTTTTGCAAGAGTTGCATCTTCATCAAATGTTACATATCTAATGAAGTCTATTGTTCTTTGACCAGGTAAATAAATTCTAAATTCTTTAGAAGATTAACAATAACCCACAAACATACCTTTCTTACTTGAAGCCTCAAGTTTGTTCCTCTTTTCTTTTGGTAAATGAAAATAAATAGGATAACCAAAGATCGTTAAATGATTGGCATCAAGTTTTTTTCTTGTGAATACTTCTTCAGGAGTCTTGTCATGTAATGCTTGATGAGGAGTCATGTTCTATATATATACGACAATGTTAGCAACTTCTCCCCATAGGAACTTTGGCATAATCTCATCATGTAGCATGGAATGAGCAACCTCCATGATAGTTCTATTCTTTCTTTTTTCCACACTATTCCGTTGAGGATTATATGGTATAATGTTCTCTTTCTTGATACCAGATTCTTTGCAAAATTCAATGAATTCATTTGAAATGAATTATGCTCCATCATCTGATCTGAACACTTTGATTTTCTTTCCATTTGAGTTTCCAATAAATGCTTTGAAAATTCTAAACATATCAAAGGATTCATATTTGTGTTTTAGAAAGTATATCCATGTTTTTCTAGAGAAATCATTCGTAGAAAATATGTGATAGGTTAACCCAATAATGCAATATAAATCAAAGAAGAATACTATAACCTACTTCTACTATCAATTTGCAGAAGCTTAAAGATCAAGATGAATAATATAACCAGAAGAAGAAGAACAAATGGCACAATACACATGCAAAAACTTTTGGGGAAATCCTCAGATAAAAACCCCACACTATTGTATTATCATACATGGTGGAAATACATAGGAATTATACAAAGCCTTAGCTTTCACAGCTAGCCAGCTCTTAGTACAATCCTCACAGATTCTCACAGGCAATCTTGGTGTCTCTCCAGCCTTCCTCTCTACCCTCCAAGCTCATATTTCCTTGTGTTGTTCCTTGTGGATGATTAACCTATTACCAAGTAGAAAACCAAGCCTTCAAAATTGCGCAATCCTCGAGGATGAATCCTTGACTTCATGCATGAGTTTTCTCCATGAGAAAGCACATGCAACTAATATTACACTATCCTTGAACATTAATCTCAATTGGATCTTTCTCAGAAGAGACATGCACGAGTTTATGATGAGGGAATATTCAGTTAAATGGAGTAGCACTAGTTGAGTACATTAATGCATCAATTGACTGTTAACTCACTATTAGTTCCTCAAACAGTTTGGAACTAATTTAACTGGACTTAACTCAGTAAACTGAGTTAACTAATTAAAACTTAAATATAACTCAATCTTATCTCCTTAATTTAAGGGATAACTCTTGCATGACTTCAAAAAGACTTCTAACTTGAATTTCTCCAACTAATTAATTTAAAATAAATTAATTAATTATTTCCATGTAGTTGTTAAGACTAAATTCGATTTTAATTCACAATTTAGTTCAAGGACAATTTAAATTGGAATATTCTTTTTTCCATATTTCAACACTCCCTCTCAACAAGAAAGGGATTATCTACCACCCCGATCCTGTCTCTATGGAACTCAAACTTACACTTTGACAATGCCTTTGTCAAAATATCAGCATATTGCTCCTCTATCAAAATATACTGCAGCAACATGATCCTCCTTGCTACACAGTCTCTGAGATGATGATACTGAATGTCGATGTGCTTGGACCTATCATGAAATACTAGATTCTCAGAGGGTTTGATACAAATCTGATTATCACAATAGATCATAGTTGAATCCATCCTTTGATAAAACAAACCAAATAGGATTTTCTACATCCAGATGGCCTCACATGTTGCTTGACTTGCAGGCATGTATTTTGCCTCTGCCGAGCTGGGTGCAACCGACCTCTATTTCCTGTTGTACCAAGAAACTACCACTAAACCAAGGTTGAAAATCCCTCCTGATGTGCTCTTCTGATCTAATGGACTCCCTGCCCAATCTACATCAATGAAGCCATGTATCTTCACTCCCTTTGTCCATCTATACCATAATCCATACTGAGATGTGCCTCTGAGGTATCTCAATACATGCTTCGTTGCCTTCCAAAACATCTTGGTAGGCATCACCATTGCTTGACTCAGTTGGTTCATCGCATAGCACAAATTTGGTCATGTGTTCACTAAGTACATTAGTGAACCCACAAGCTGCCTATACACAGAAGCCTCTACCACTTCTCTTGAAGTAGAAACCTCCTTCCTCCAGTTACCTGCTAGAGGAGTCTACATGGGCTTGCACTTCTCCATGTGGAATCTCATGAGTATCTCATTGGCATACTTGCCCTGAGACACAAACAACTCCCCATCCTTCTGCCACACTTCCATGCCAAGGAAGTAATGCATGAGACCCATGTCTTTCATCTCGAATTCTCTTGCAAGGTCCTCCTTGCAAGACACGATTAACTATTCATCACCAATCAATATGCGATCATGAACATAAAGTACGATGATCAACAACTTACCTTTCACCATGATGTGGTATAGGTTCGCATCCGCTTCACTCTTTGTGAAGCCCAACTCGGTGAAGTAGTTGTCTTTCCTGGTGTACCAAGCATGAGGTGATTGCTTCATCCCCTACAATTCTCTCTTGGCAGACATGCAACTCACGATTGAAGGTCTCAAAACCTTCCAGTTTCTCTATGTACACCTCTTCCTTAAGTTGGCCATTGAGGAATGTAGTCTTCACATCCATTTGATGGATCTTCCAACCCATCTATGTTGATAGTGCCAACATATATCTGATAGATGAGTACCTTGCGACAGGAGAAAAATTCTCATCATAGTCAATCCCCTCGACCTGTGAAAAGCCACAGGCAACAAATCTTGCCTTATGCTTCTCCACACTACCATCAAAATCTTTCTTTACCCTATAAAGCCAACAAGAACTCACAACTGACTTGTTCTCTGATCTTGGAACCACGTCCCAAACACTGTTACGAACTATGGAGTCATTCTCCTCCACCATAGCATCAACCCAAATCGGCTGCTACATTGCTTCCTCAAAGGAAAATGGCTTGGTCTCAACACATTCCCCAGCAAGGGCCATGTATCCAGTGTACCTCTTAGGTGACCTACTTTGTCTGCATTGAGAAGATCATGCTCCCACATTCTCTCTCGCATCCTTCAACAATCTGACAGCTTCTCTTGTGCGCTTTTGTCCATATCTGGAAGAATATGCTTGAGTGGATGTCCACTCCTGAAACCTCTCCATGTAGTTGCTCTACATCAGTTTGAGGTTCCTCCTCAGGAGCCAACAGTTCCTCCATAGCCTGTAGTTGGAGCTCCCTCTCAAGGGAAACTCGCATGGCCTTCTACTCATCAAACTTGAGATCTCTCTAAGCCACTGTCCTTTGACTGGTAGGCAAGTACACCCAATAGTTGTGAGGTGTATTAGTGTACCCCACAAATATCCCCATCTCCACTATCGGTTCAAGCTTCTTCCATGCATCCTTTGTCACATGGAAATATACCAATGAGCCAAAGATCCTGATGTGGCCCACATCTAGTCTCTTACCAAAGAAAGCTTCCTTTGGTGTCTTCATCCAAAGTATGTGATGCGGGCTTCTATTCTTCAAATAGACTGTTGTGTTGCATGCCTCTGCCCACAAATGAAGTGGTAATCCTTGGTCATTCAACATTTCCCGTGCTTTCCTTACAATAGTTTTGTTCTTCCTATCGGCCACCCCATTCTGCTATGGGTTATGAGGTGTTGTCATCTCTCGTTTAATTCCTTCCACTGCATAGAAGTCCTTAAACTCTTTAGAGACATATTCTCCACCATTGTCACTTCTCAAGGCCTTGATCTTCTTCCCTAACTCTTTCTCGACCAAAGCTTTGAACTAACAAAACTTTATGAAAGTTTGTTCCTTCTTATGCATGAAATAAATCCAGCATTTACAAGAATAGTCATCAATGAAAATCACATAATACCTTTGCTTCGTTGTGGATTCCATCGAGAATGGTCCACACAAATCAATATGAACTCGCTCTAAGATAGCCTCTACTTGAATGTCTTAATCATGAAAGGAAAACTTGGTCTACTTTCCCAAGGTATAACCTTTGCATGTGTCAACTTGCTCAAGTTTTCATTTGGGAAGTCTTGTAGATATCTGCTGCATTATCTTCAAAGCCCCATGATGCAAATGGCCCAACCGCGTGTGCCACAACTCGCCAATTTCTTGGCTTTGCAACAATTGTGCTTTTGTACTCAATGTTGCATAATCATCTACCTCTAATTTATAGAGATTTTGAACCCGAATCCCTATCCTCTTGGTCTAACCCATGTCTATGTGTCTTAGGAATGCCTTTCCTTTACTGAAGACAACATTGTAGCCTTTGTCCTCCAACATCGCGATCGATACCAAATTCTTCTTCAGTCCAGGCACATAAATCAGATCAGTCAAGGTGAGAGGAGCTCCATGCTCCCTCTAAAAAGAAACCGTGCCCATTCCTGAAACACTATACCTTCCATCGTCACTCATCTCTATGCGCATCTTAAGGTCTTTCTCCTCCAAGGCACTGAATAAATTTTTATCACCGATCATGTGGAATGAGACTCCACTGTCAAGAAACCAGACACAACCCATCATCGATGACACCATGCATGCGATGAGGGTAAAGTCCATTTCAAACTGAGAGGCTAATGCCTCACCTTCCAATCCTTACGAGGATCCCTTCTTGGACTTCTTTGATGGGAAATTAGTTACATAATGTCCCATATTGCGACAATTAAAGCATATTACTTTAGACATGTCACTCTTCTTCCCTTCATGAGAAGAATTCGATTTGAAATGGGAAGCCTTCCCCTTCCCTTTCCTTGCCTTACTTGCTAAGGCCAGGTTTTCTTCATCATCATTCTTGGATGAAGAACCATCTCGTGTGTTCCTCCTGATCTCCTCCTACATAAGATTCGACCACAGTCGTTCCCAATCCGGCAGTTTCTCCCTTCCATTCACAGAGTCCTGGTAGCTATTCCAACTCTTTGGAAGGCCAAGGAGAGTGAGGCTCACCATATCATCATCGACGGTAACTATTCCCACACTGCCAAGCTCATATTTGCAGGTGGTGAGCTTGTTCAATTATGTGGAAATAGTATCGCCCTTCTCCGTCTTGATTCTTCGAAGCTTATCCTTGAGCGCCAATTTCCTCTAGTCGCTACTGTTCTGGTAGAGGTCCTTCAATGTCTTCCACAGTGAAAATGGAGTATCCTTTCCATGGAGAATTGAGACAATATGGTCTCGAAACCCCTCAAGGATGATTCCTCTCACCTTAGCCACACACTTCTTCCACTCAGCCAACTCTTGTGCATTAGTTGAAGCTGTCTTTGTGATTTCTTGATCAATGAATTCCTTCAAGCCATTGTCTTCTAATACAACCTCCATTCTATTTTTCCATGCTATGTAATTTGAGCTACCTTCCAAGGCATACTTGAGTCTCAAGCCATATAATGCCATTGGAGAACCTTGAAGCATGATATGAATTCAATTTGCACATGCAGCCCCGAACTTCAAACTTCGAATTCTCTTCTTAGTATATTGTTCACAACTCCGATACCATGTAGAAAATCTATGATGGTTAACCCGATAATGTATTATAAATTAAAGCAGAATACTATAAACTACATCTACTATCAATTTGTGGAAGCTTAAAGATTGAGTTGAACAATATAAATGGAGGAAGAAGAATCAATGATGCAATACACATGAAAATACTTTTGGGGAAATCCTCAAATGGAAACCCCACACTATTGTATTATCATACATGGTGGAACTACATAGGAATTATACAAAGCCTTAGCTCTCACAGCTAGCCAGCTCTCAGTACAATCCTCATAGATGCTCATAGGCAATCTTGGCTTCTCTCCAGCCTTCATCTCTGCTCACCAAGCTCCTATTTCCTTGTGTTGTTCCTTGTAGATGATTAGCCTATTACTAAGTAGAAAACCAAGCCTTCAAAATTGTGCAATCCTCAAGGATGAATCCTTGACTGCATGCATGAGTTTTCTCCATGAGAAAACACATGCAACTGATAGTACACTGTCCTTGAACATTAATCTCAACTAGGTCTTTCTCAGAATAGGCATGCATGAGTTTCTGATGAAGGAATCTTCAATTAACTGGAGTAGCACTAGTTGAGTGCATTAATGCATCAACTGACTGTTAACTATTAGTTCCTCAAACAGTTTGGAACTAATTAACTGGACTTAAGTCAGTAAACTAAGTTAACTAATTAAAACTCAAATGTAACTCAATCTTATCTCCTTAATTTAAGGGATAACTCTTACATGACTTCAGAAAGACTTCTGACTTGAATTTCTCCAACTAATTAATTTAAAATAAATTAATTAATTATTTCCAAGTAGTTGTTAACACTAAATTCGATTTTAATTCACAATTTAATTCAAGGACAAATTAAATTGGAATATTCTTGTTGCCATATTTCAACATCATCCACAAAGATGATATAATACAAATATCCACCTATGGACGTCACTAACATGGTCCACACAAATCTAAATGAATTAGCTGCAGGATTTCATGAGATTTGGTACAACTAGATGGGAAAGGACCTATTCTTTTCTTTCCACTTTCATAACCAGGGAAAACACCATAATGTTTTGACTAGATTTCTGGCATTCCAAAAACCACATTCTTTACTTTGGGCAGTGCCTTATAATGAATATGAGAACATATGTTGTGCCATAAATCTATATGATTTATTGCATTCTTGATCCATAGCCTTAATAGGTCTCCCATTGACCTTGTAAAGCATTTCAACTCTTGATCCAAGAGTAAAAGAATTTTTCATGTTTTTTTCTCTAGCCAGGCTAACACATTTCCTTTTATAAAAGCCACCTTAATCCCTTTATCTTCTAGAGTAGATATAGATACAAGATTTTTTTTAGACTAGGTACATACAAAATATCTTGAAGGTGAATAGTTTCTCTAAGATCCAGATGAAAAGAAACTGAACCAAACCATTTTATAGGGTATGTAGTGTTATCCAAGGATAATATTTAAACTAGTCTCCCTCTCAACCAAATTGGAGAGGACTTCTTTATAACTAGAGAAGTGCATAGAGGCACCACTATCCACTAACCAACTATCTAAATAATCAGAGGAGAATCACTAGAGAAAGTTGAAATCAGAAAGCGCTCAGATTTAGAAGCAGTAGCATTATTTTCATACCTTTTATTTTGGTATCTCTTATGAGTACGAGGTTCTTAATCATGATCAATACAAGCATTTATTCTTACTTCATATATTATTCCTCCATAATTCCTCCTTTTTCAATTAGGAGACTGATTATTGTAGTTGTTGTTACTCCTTTGGTTATAAGAGGATCTTCCTTTTAGAAAATATTGGGCATAGCTCCCATGCTTGTGACAGTTAAAGAATTCAACATTCCTCATGCTCTTCTTGAAAAACTAGGGTTTGGACTTTCGCTTAGAAGATTTTCCCTTTCCTTTCTTCTTATTTTCTTGTGCAATGAAGGCAGATGGTTCTCCTTCTTCATGTATCTAAATTGTGCCCCTTGAAATCATCCTTGATTCTTCCTACTTGTACCTTCTGATCAATTCATCAAAAGTTGGTAGAACATTCTTATTAGTGATAGTAGTAATGAATACTTCCCAAGCTGTAGGAATTCCATCAAGGGTTGTGTGTACCAATTCCCTATCAGACAAGGGCTCGCTAGCAAGAAAAATTTTGTCCTTGAGTTCAATGATCCTTAAAAAATAAGATTGAATAGATTCTCCCTTATTCAATTCGATATCTTTGAGTCGTTTCTTTAGGTCATGGATGTGATTCAGATTTTGGACTTCAAACATTTCATCAATATTTTCATACATTTCCTTAGATGTCTTCAGTTTGGAGATATAGGTAAGAAGATGATCTTTCAAAGAACCAATGATGATTTTGTGGGCTTTGATCTCACCTTTCTTATATCTTTCTTTAGCAGTAGCAAGGGCATTTTCAGGAGGCTAGGGTACACCTCCTTGGATATAACCTAGAACATATTCTCCATCCAAGTTGGTTTCCAGCCTGAGTTTCCAAGTAGCACAATTTGAAGCCCCTGACAATTTCTCATTGTCCTTGAAGACAAATGTAGCCATTTGAACCAATCTAATGTTATATTTTAAGCATCAAATACGGTATTTCTTTACATAATTTCCTTCAACTTACTATTCTTGAGCTTATCTTCACCACGGGTCTGACACTATGTTAAATTTTGCAGATTTAAAATTTAATTTCTGAGATCATAAACCATAGAATATTGTCAATGAATAGCAAGACACAGGAATTTGTCCAAGACTGAGGAAAATCCCCACTATGGGGGAAAACCTTTTTAAAATTATATTCTATTAGATCATCTTGAAATGTTTAGCAACATTACCCCTTTCCAAAATAGGACAAATCTTCTAAAGTGTGAGATCTGACCACAAACGCAAAGCTTGATATAAGGGAGATTTTCCACTAATTATAACACAAGATAGATATCTTGCCAATAATAGGAAATCTTCCAAACAATAATGCCAGAAAGAAATATCTAGAAATTCAAGAGAGAAATCTCCACTAGATCTGCCAACGATGAAACGAAATAACATGATTCCAATAAATATGCTAATAGTGAGAGAGATGAAAATAATGATTCAAACGCTTTATCACCAATTAGAAAGAGATCACCTATCACGATAAGATATCTACCACTGATAATAAGATATCTACAAATGATGATAAGATATCTGCTAATCTCCAATAGATTTTCTAATGATAAGAGATCAATCAAGATAACTTCCACAAGTTTTAATGTGGTCTTCACAATGTCTTCTAGCCATATCTAAAGCAAGAGGTTGATACTCTCACCATACCATAGAGATAGATATTAGATCTTTTTCCCTTCTGAGGCTCAAACTTGAGATAAAATATAGCTCTGCGAAAGCATAAGCTTAGACCAAATCACAATTTAGAAATTGCTCAAACCTAAACCAATGGAGGCATCCTGAGGTGGCATGGATCTATATTTGCTCGAGGTAGATCTAAAATGTATCAGATCTAGATTTTTAGAAGCAGATCTGAAGTAAATAGTGACCTAGTTACATGTATGGAGAAGTTATAATATTTGACCAATCAATGAGCTGAAATCACATAATAAAGAACAACCAAATCACAGTCTTCAATAAAATATAGAAGATACATTTATTCAATTTATATGACCCTTCAACATGTCTTTGAATACCTTCACCTAGGAGAGAATATGAGAAATGTATGCATGATCGAATTACATATTAAGTAAAGCAGATTAGCCTCTTTATATAGCCATCACGTGATTTGAATGAGAGTGCTTCAAGCCAAGCCAACTAACCATCATGTAAGTTTCTAGGAAAGTAAAATTGACCCTCTAGAAGCAACAACCTAGCACTTGTGGATCCACTTGAAAATAATTCACTTCAAGGGTGAAAGGGGTTAACACTTACATGTTATTTTTTATTTATTTATTTTTAATAAGGAAATTATCCCTTAGTTGCACAAAATTCAACATATTTGATCTCAAAACTCCATCAGATGCATATACTTCACATATGGTGACAAGATATAGATCATTACAACATACATTGTGTAAGAAATGGAGGTGGCTACCAATGGATTCCTGTGATTTTCCCACCCAAATTTTCATTTTCTCTTACTTCATTAACTTTTTCTGTAAAACACTCACCCCACATTTACCTAATTTCATCGGTATGCCTGGGTAAAATAAGACAAAGAGTTACCCACCCTAGATGACCCAACCCTAAGCTAGATTATTTTTTTAGTGACTTAGACTCCCAACCGCATGTATATACTTGCAAGCGTGTAGTTATGACCCTCCAACCACATGCACAATCTTACTTAAGTGTGGTTGTAACCCAAAATTCTTAGTTTAGAGGGTGTTGTTTCGAGATCTGAGCCACAATTTCAAGCCAACCTCTAGACTTGAGACTTTCTAGTATGATAAATGACTTGAAAACAGTGCTAATCATACAAAACATGAACGAGGACTTCACCTAACTAGGCCTAACAATGAAAACCATGTTGTCAAACATATGGTGAACATATAACCTACAGTTCATAAATGCATACCTGAACATAGGATTCTAAAACTTATCTGAGAATCACCAAGAAGGTCTAATTCCCTCTTGTAATAGTTTCGATAACATTTTTTATCCTATGTATTTATTGACCATCAAATACTTATCAAATCCTGGACAAGACATAACTAGAGTACATTGCAAATCCATGCTTATAACCAACATATAACTAGATTATTAACCATGACATAACAAGCATCAAACCACCATTATAAAAATATACAAGTGCTCGTAGATTACAATAGGAAAATAACTCTTATTAACTTATGCAAAAGACAACCAAGTTAGGGACAATCTATTGCTTCATGATCAAATTGAGCACAGTACGAACAAGATAGTCTCGTTGGGTTGGTACAATCGTGGGTGTAGTGAACTGGTCCTTTGTAATTGTAACAGATTAACTGTCTGCGGCCCCTTCCTGGCCCCATTCCTCCTCGGCCTCGTCCTTGGCCCTGAAATCCAGTGTGTGCCATCCCCATGGTTGGGTCGAGGCCTCGCATTTCTATCTGCATTCTATATGCTGGGGTCCACTCCATCATTAACTCTTAGCTGCAACAAGTATGCTTGTCATGGCCCACTGACCTACAGAAATTACAAAATAGTTGTTGGGGAGCCTATGTATACTTCTGCAACAAATGACAATTGTTCGTCATGTGCTTTCACCCTATCTAACAGATTGCACACCATAGCACAGGTGTCGCACTTGGCCCTGCCTATGCCTCTGGTCTCAGTGGTGTTGGCCCCCCTCCTGCCAAGTAGTTCACGAATACTAGGTAGTGATCCTTGTCATGGCCCTGGCCTTTGCATTTTATGCACCACACTTCCTCACATGCCTCCGGCCGTGGTGCCCTATCCTGCTTCAGGTTCTACATTTCCAGGCAAAGATTCTGTAGCTGCGCATGGATTTTTTGAACCCCCAGCCCTAGATCCTGTATTGGAGTTTCATTCAACCTCATCACCATTTCCAACACTTCAGCCTGGGTTGAAAGCTTCTGTTGTGACAACGTTGTCCTCAGGTGTGGTGTCAAAGATGCCACAAACCATGCATGGTGCTATGAATCCATTAGCGTCATATTAACCTCATCAATTGTACTCTTCAGTCGTTGATCTAGATCCCATGGGGTCTCGCTTGGAAGCATTTCGATCTCTTTAAATCCGATGATTGATTGCGTCTCTGATTTTGGCTAGCTAAACTTTCTATTCAACGCATTCTGTATCTCCACTATTCCTGCATTTGGGTGATCATTCGAGTGCTTGATATACGATGTCAACGTGTGATCCTGCAACGCGCTCACCAATGTAGCCTTGTTAATGTTATCATCCATGACCCCTTATGCTTCCCACACTGCTCTTACCACGAACCAGAATTGATTTGGATCCTCATTTCCTACTCCTCTGAATACGAGTAGCTTGATCACACTTTCCATGCTGAACTGTGGGGGTGGTGGAGATGGAGGTGAAGGATGTGACGCGGGGGGAGGCGTAAGTGGAGGTGGTAACTGCGGAATGTGCTGCCTTATTAAACTAACTTCACTTCTCAAAGAGACCCGAGTGAGCTCTTCCTCGCTTTCTCGTGAAGGTGAAATCAAGGGATTGTTTCCTAATTCCCCACTACCTTTGTAGATTCTTCTGCTCTGCTTTGTTCCAAACATTAATGTATTTGCATCACATGTTTTCACATAAAAACATTTTAATCCAAGTATTCAAGGATTTAATGTACCTACCTCATGGTCCCTTGAGAAAACGTCACTCTACTTCACTGTAGCTCACGGTCGTGTCTATCACAAACTCAGTGATAAATCCCCTTATTATCTGGTCGAGCCAATGGTCCATAGATCATGTGATCTTATCTTCTGATGTCTCTAGCCTGTGCACTAATTTTGGAGTCCACACTATCGGTTGATCGAGCTTGTACCTTCCCTAATCGTCGTCTAACCTCGCGATCCACTCATACAGTTTTGAAGAGAAGGATGCGAAGAATATCTCATGGATTTCTGTATATACGTAGTGATCTAGGCACCTATTCTTGGATATCTGCGGAGTTCTATTTTCCTGTGTCACGAACTTGTGAAGCTTCTTGTGCAACCACTCTTTAATTTCCTCCTTTTTAGGGTTCCAATGGCATGACATCAGACATTCCTTAGGCAGATCCTAGTCCCAACAATGGAACCATTTATTGGCTAATTGGGGCCTAACCAAGGTTTAGTAGTGAGTTTAGCCAAGCAAATCCCAGTACTGCTGGCTCTTTCGGCAACAGTCTGTGGTGTGCAGACTGAGGTCTCACCTGAGGTAGTATGTGAGGGTGCTGGAACTAGGTTTTCGCTCCCTAAGGATGTCTTGATGAAGTCTGTGAAGTTCACAAACTGATCTTGCATATTGCGCTGCTCCGTGCAGCCGTCTATCCCTTGTGCCTTATGCAACTGTTCTACGTAGCTCTATAAAGGGCATGAAGAGATGCTGCCTAGATCCCTTATCCTTACTATGCCTTATTATAGTCTTAACTTAATTATGTGGGCCTGATATTCTTATTAATCTTTTGACAGTTATAACCAGTGCACGCAATCATAAATTATAAAGAGATGCGTAAATATTACAAAAACAATAACACATAGTATTCCAGAATCAACTTATCTTTTATTCATCTTTTGTTCTACTACAATCCCAACTCTGCCCTGCACACTCAGCTGAAGGGGTCTGCGCACACAGTTGCAGACTCTACCAAGCCTCTGTGCACTCAGCTACTAAGCCTCTTCCTACCACTATGACCCAAGAGTTGGACTTACAGACTCAAAGTGAATTCCTTATTCAAAACCCATAATACTTCTCAATGCTAAGACTCAAAAACTAACTTTTACACTTAGAGCCTTGCTCTATTTATACAATCCCATGTTCCACGGACCATGGGTAGGCCAACGCATTCTATATTTAATTACATTATTTTAGGGCAGACAACCCTAGACTCTCACACTCCACACCCACATTTTGCGGGGTATTTACATTATCTTAATCAAACCTTGGGCTACAAACCCCAAAAACGCGCTATGGGGGGATCCGTTGCCCAACAATATTGATGGTATTTATTCACCCAATTTTATTGAAACATTTAATAATTTTGGTATCTATCCACGACATAAATTCTGAGAAGAACTTATTGAATATTGAAGAAATTGTTCGTCTTGATATCTCAATTAAACCTAATGTTGTTGAAAATGTTCATATTGGTGCATCTTGTTCTCCTGATGAGATTAATATCTATAAAACCCTTTTTGAAAAACCATGGGATGTTTTTTCTTACACATATGAAGAAATGCCAGGTTTGATCCAAATATTGTGGTACATGAAATCAAAGCCTACCCAGACGCTAAGCTTATTTGACAATGTTTACATCTAGTACATCCAAAGAAAGTTGTCATGATGAAAGTAGAAGTTGAAATTTTTTTTACGTGTTGGTTTCATCCACCTGGTTCCTCTCACTGACTAGATTTCAAACATCATTCCCATGATGAAAAATAAAGCATGATTTGAGTATGTGTTGACTATCAAGATATCAACCATGCTTGTCCTAAAGCCAACTACTCTACCCCATTTAATGACCAAATTGTTAATGACTGTGGTGGAAGTGAAGTCTTTCCATTTATGGATGGTTTCTAGCTACAATCAAATCAACATACTCCCTTTAGATCAACATAAAATTACTTTTATTTTTCCTTGGGGCACGTTTTATTATCGTAAAATCCCTTTCAATTCGAAGAAAAATGGTGTAACCTTTCAAAGGGCTATGAATTATGCCTTCCATGATATAAAAAACATAGTGCAAACTTATTTAGACTAACTAACTGCTGACTCCAAATGATGTGAGGATCACCCTATACATCTTAGGGCGATTTTTATCATTGTTGTCATTATAATATTAGATTAAATCTACTTAAATGTATCTTTTGTGTCAAATATGGTATACTTCTCAGATTTTTTGTGTCAAAATAAGGAATCTATATTGACCCTCTTAAAGTCCAGGAAATTCTTTATTTTCCTACACCTTCGTCACTCATTTAGTTACAATGCCTCCAATAGAAGGCCAACTTTCTATGGAGATTCGTTCCCAACTATGTAGAACTCATAAAACGATTTACTCACCTATTGAGAAAAGGATTTCCCTTCCATTAGGATGATAAAACTCAAAAGGCTTTTGATTCTTTGAAATATGTCCTGGTTTGAGCATCACTACCATATCCACATTATTATCAATGTGATTATTTCTTGTACCTTGTTGCAGCCATGACCATCATCGCCATGGTGTTGGTCCAAGAAGACGATTTAGGGGATGAACATGCTATCTATTATTTGACTTAGAATTTAAATGATATTGAGATCAAATAAACTCATGTTGAAAAGTTGCCTTTGGCAATAAATCAAGTTGTCCAAAGTTTTCACCACTACATTAGGCTTCACAAGATTGTGGTTGTTTTTCATTGCAACCTAGTGAATTACATTCCATAACATCAATTGTTGGGGTGGAAATACTCTAAATGGATTATCATTTTCTAGGAATTCAATTTGGAATTTGTTAAATCCAAATCGAATAAATACCTAGTCCTTGTTGAACCGATATGCGACCTTCCCTCATTCGAAACTAAGACCACCTCTAATGATTCAAAACCTGATGATTTGTTGTTTCAGATTGATTTGAATGATCCTTGGTATGTATATATTTTGATCTATCCACAAACCTAGACTTTTCGACCCAACATCTTTCACTTTGATCAACAATGTATTCGATACCATGCCAAAAATTAAATTATACTTAGCCTCACTCTATATCATCATAGTGTAGATATCATTTTTATATGGAGCCTCACTCATGAGGAGGATGAGAAATCTATGAATGAATGTCATGTTGGAGCATGTGGTGGACATATGTCTAGCTATGCAACTACCCAAAATATTTTGCAAGCTGGCTATTTTTGTCCCACCATGTTTCAAGATTACATTCTTGTACTAAAGAAGTGCCATTATTTGCAAATTTATAACCATAAAACCTGTGATCCACCCACTGCTATGCATCATGTTATCGATGTTGGACCATTTTCAAAATGCGGCATTGACTTCATGACTTGTAACCCTTTTTCAACCATGGGGCATGGTTACATTATCGTGGACATGGATTATTTCACTAAGTGGGATGAAGTGATGCCTACATATAATATCAACAACAAAACAATTGCTTTATTTCTCTTCAATCATGTCACTGCCATGTTTGGTACACTACAAGCCATTGTTAAAGGCCATGGAAAGAATTTTCATAATTATATGATGTCTCAACTTATTTCCAAGTTGGGCCTTCAACATGATAGCTCAAATCCCTATTATCCACATGAAAATGGGAAAGTAGAAGCTGTTAATTTTTTTTGAAAACAATGTTGCAACGCATCATAGGGTTTCACAAGATGAATTGGAACCTAATTCTTTTTTCCACCTTGCAGACATACCAAACCTCTATCTGAACCATGATCAAATTCACGTCGTTTTAGTTGGTGTATGGTATTGAAGTGCTTCTCCCAATAGTGTGAGATTCCATCTCTGAATATTGACACCAAGCTTCTTCCCCCAACTTCCAACCCCAGATGTAATCTCATCCATCCGAGTTGTGTTTTCAAGATTGATACCATATCATAGAGTATGATGGCTATGATCATTCCAAAGGTCATCCAAGCATGGGTCCACACTTTTTCATTAGTGGATGAGACTTTTATTATCATTGTACACGTAATATTGGCTTATATGCTCTAGATATGCCTCCCTCAACAATGATATCATGATAATAATATGTATTTTAACAAATGATGATTCCAACCAATTGATTCTTGATCCAGACTTGTCACAAGGTAAAGCACTTTAGTCCTCAACCTTTGCTTCTAACTTTGTACTTTAGGGGGAAATCTATTATAGGTCATTTTGTCACATCTACTCAAAAGGCCTACAAAATAGATCAATCAACATCGTTGGACATTTTGTCATTATACTTTCACAAATCCCTAAGCATCACTTCTCCAAAAAAAGTTTCTGGGACAATTAGCTCAAAAGAAGTGTTTTTAGCCCCAACACACCTTACATGATTGGCCACCTACATTAGGCGCAGGTTGCATATGTGAGCACTACCGTTGGTTAGCACATATTGCTCCCTTCTATAGGTGTGCATATTCTAGAAATTTAGGAAAAATAAAAAATATTTTCGGAGCTTCCTCTTCCAGAAGATTCCAAGGTGGTTTTAACTATTTACCATGGATAGAGATCTTGAATTCATATCTAATCCTACTATAGTGGTCTCATCTCTTATGCCTTGAGATCATCTTACCTTATATATTTACTGCCTCCCATTGAGTCTGGGTTGGATTTTGGAGATTACTAGTGCCCTTATTTTATTTCCTTGAACTTAAAGAGTCATCACATTCATGCATTAGGGTTGATGTTGAAGGTTTACTTTATGGAAAGGAAGGACTAGTCTATTAGGGAGAGATATACAAAGTGAGATTCTATATGTGGTTGTAACTCTCTCCTTTATTTATTAATACAAAATGATCTTGTTTTCCTATAATTGTGTGATGCTTATGTCCTCGTATTTCAATGCCATGTTGACTCATTGAATAGAGATACTAGATTATGCAAAGTGGATACTGTAGTTCCTTTGGTTGTCTTAGTCATTGTTGCAGGCTCTAATTACAATGTTTGGAGCAAGAGTTGGAACTTACAAGCAAGGAGGAGAGAAGTTTGTACTACAGATTCTAGGTAGGTCTCTTTCCCATATTCCAATATCTCTAAGGAACACTTTGATCTTTTTCCCGTGTTGTTTCTATATTAGGCCACTAGATCTAGGGAGTTCATTTTTGTCCATAGAAGTGAATTTTCCTCATAACACCTACCATACTAGGAAGGCTTAACAAGTTGATGCCTAACCATGTTGGGGTCAAGAAAACAAATGGAGTGAATAGGGGGGAAGGGAAAGACACGTGATATTGGTGAATGAGTAGGGAGAAGTAGAGGAGGGCTTATAGAAGGAGATAGGAGCCAAAGAAGAGGAGTGGAGTAGTGAAGGAAGGGCCTACCCGAGAGGGGAATCCAATAACATAGGAGGGAGAACCAATGAGAGGACCAAAGGTTGAGAAGGAAAATATAGATCCTTTGGGGTGAATTAATAGAGACTAGAGAATAATGAAGCTTTGTATATAAATAGGACATAATATAGGGAAATATCTAGATACCAAAAGAGCACAAGAAAGACAAAGAACTAGAATATATATGATGTAAGATTGAGATAGAATTGTAGGGCATAAGCACAAAGAAGCAAAACTTGAGTGAGTTGGTTACAATGTAAGGGATTACACACAACATTGAGAGTAGATTGGACTCGTCAATATGGAAAAGTTAATCATAACCTTTGGACTCAGTCACTCCATGAATTAGCATTATCAGACAAGAGACCCCAACCTTGTCACACACCTCGCTATGGCTAGCTCACTATAAATGATCAGAAATGCTCCCTTCTCACAAAGAAGTCACCTTCTTTACACTTATCTATATAACTGGATTTCCTCAACCTATATCCTTCCATGATTATCCCCCTTCATCCTCAAATTTGATACCCTTTACACCTTCATACCGTCCCTAGTTTTTTCATGGTCCAATTCTATTCTATTATTGCAGACATTAGGTTGTTGAATTTACTTCATCTTGCACAATGTTAGGGTGGCAATGGAGGCTGCTAGGTTGAGGAAGCTTTATTCCTTCTATTATGTTGTTGTACCATAATTCCTAGGCTTGTGAGGTGTTTCAGATAGGAACATCACATGGGGAATCTTAAAATATTTTATAATTTACCACACTATGCTATTTCTAGGTGTAGTTATGTTATATCAAAGAAATGTTTTCTTCTCAAGTAACTGTGTAGATGTGATTATAAATTTGCATAAGGTTAATTAGGGTATAATTACCATTCCTATTATTTCAATTTGTATGTGAAACCAATTGTTTATCATTCCAAAATGAGAATTCAAATATCTATAGGTCAATAAAGGAAAACTCACCCTATAAATTTTCAAAAATGCCATGAACCCAAAGTAAGAGGTATGTAATATTCATTATTATATTACTAAATGTTTACTATTTAAAGCAAATTCATTAACAACCATACTATTTTTCTAATAGATAAACAACAATAATGTATGGTGCTTAGCTTGACCTAGCATGTCGCTTAAGTAGGATATATTACATCTATCACTATATTTCTTCACTCTTTAGAAAATATCTATGGTATAGAGATCTATTATGAAACGACTATATAAGGAGTAAGCTGATGCTATTATAGAAATTGATATACATTGATACATTCTTGGGTGTAATTACTTGTTAAGTTAACAACAAAAATATTTTTTGTGTGTGGATTATCAACAATGCCATTACTTTCTATAAATTATAGATATATTTGATTTAATATTTATATTGATATTGTACGGATGCTATTAAGGGTCATCCTTTATGGTCTTGATTCATGAGATATTTTCCTTTCACATAAATATATTGTTCATCTTAATCATATTACATGCCTCTAGAGGTGAAACATCATATGTGTATTCATCCTTCCAATTAAAGAAATATATAAATATTGGAAATTGCATTAGTTGCGATGTTGTATCTTTCCTTGACTTAGTCTATTTGATTTTGTATAACTGTGGGGGTATTGGTTTGATAGTTTTTGTTGTTCAACAATGCTTGAACATTTATTTGATTATCATTTCCAATAATGAAATGAAGAGAGCACTAATATACCAAGATATAGGAGAAAAATGTTATTATAGTATTTTACCATAGAGAATACAATGTACTACCGCTTACCAGAGTCTTGTGAAGGAAAATATTCAATCCACTCTAAAAGAATTTGGCAAAAGTGTCTATCCTAGTATATCATGATTAAAACTATTATATGAGTCTACCCACTTATTAGTATCCTTATGTTTATAAATATTTGGAAATTATTCATGTTTCTTATTTTGATATTGTGGATTATTTCTCTGACTACAAGATTAGTCTAGACTATGACTTCCTTAATTCATCTTGGAATGTTTTTTATAACTGTCTACACTAGACCATTGTTCTCATTAATAGCTAAAATAGCTACAACAATATTTGACATTATGCCTATGCTTAATATTGGTTATAAATATATGTGTGACCCCATGTGTATTTACAATTAGAACCACTATATTCTAACTCAGATAATGGGGTAACCCATTTAGTACAAGAGAATTGGGTTTGTATTCTCCTCTTTGATGTTCAAATTACCACAAATACATGTAACATATTCATGTAAATATTGATAAAAAACAAAATGTTGTTATAGTCTTTTCCACTTTGTATATTAGTCTTCCTAATAATTTATAGGATATATGTGTAATGTATCACTTTCATGAAACTTTTTTATATAGTGATAGGATCAACACTCTCTTCACTCTACTACATAAAAATAGGTTTATAATGTACTAAACCATCATCAAGTGATACAACGGTAATATTTTCTTCTAACAATGGGATGTTATCTTTGAACTTCACCTTAATGCGTTCCAGCCACCAAACAAACTTGATCTGATCTAACTAGGTTATCTAAATAGAGTCTAAGACAATATTATTTCAATAGGTCCATGAATTGATTTAACATTTTTCTTGTGCTTCCTATAACATGGGTTATGTAAAAAAAATATTAGGGGCGATAAAGTTGGTCTATTTATTATGCCATAAGGCATTCCCCTCTGCAAAGAACTCCCCCAGCTGCCATTGCATACCAATTTGCAACATTGGATGAAATGTTAATCGATTGAAAATTTTTACACCATGGGATCAAACAACTACTTCTGGCTGAACCATTTCTTGATACCCTCACATTGATTTTGTGACATCTCCTCAGTTCTTCGGAAGACGTCAATTGGAGCAGCAACAACAAGAGCAGTGACATTTGTGCGGTGGCAACGAGTAGCCGCGGGTTGTCGAGAAAGCCCCCATAGGGCCTACAATGATGTTGGCTAGGAACAAAGGCTCAAATCCAAAAGGCCTCTCAACCTCTCGAATTTCAAGATGATCCATAAGCTGGGCAATGAGGACATCGACAACGTTTATTTGGTAGAGCTCAAGGGAACGAACTACTATTTCGTGATCAAGGCAATGGACAAGAAGGCATTGTCGGGCCGGAATGAGATGATCAAGGGAGAGGGAGATTTTGGAAACATTGGATCTTACATTCTTTCTGATTTTGTATGCTCGTTTGAATGAGGCTCAATTGTCATGTCTAGCCATGGAGTTTTTCCCAGGCAGGGACCTCCATGTTCTCAAGCGGCAGCTGGAAAAAATATTTCACGACAATGCTACCACATTCTATGCATCCAAACTCTAAAGCCACCTAATTGGTCCTTGTAAGTTTTTTGTGCATACCAGTTCAATGAGAAAGAGCAATGGAAAATGCTAGGAAAATTATTTTTTTGGTATTTTAGTGTCTCCTGAGGCATTATCTTAGCGATCACGGTTTTCTAGTACGTAGAGGAGAACATAAAAGTTTTAGTTAGTTGTTTTGCATGATAATTTGTATGGTCATCATGTAAACATTGATAAAAGGATACCTATGAATGAATACCATAAAGTAGTAAATTTTTGCTTAAAGTTACTGTCAGTATTTTCTGTCAACCTCGAACTTCACCCAGATTATCTGAAGGAAAAAATTGGAGGCAAGGAAGATACGGGCATGTGCATTCAAATCAATTATTATCCATTGAGTATGTCTAGAGAGCCAGATCTAACTTTGATTTGTCATCTCACTCCAAAATGGGAGGTGTTTTCTTGCTTCAAGACATTGTTTTGGGTCTTCATGTGTGAAAAGGTAACATCTGCATATCTATTAGCTTTGGTTGTAAACCTAGGCGACCAAATGCAGGTAAATAAAATGTGAAAATATGTCATATCTCACTTATTTTATTAACATGCTCGACTGTTTTCAAGTTTAAGTATGGAATGTAAATTCCTTTCTAATGATTTAGAACTAAGAATCAAATCTTTGAAAAATATATATTAATTACATAGATGTAACAAATATATTAAAATCCGCAACTTTGTTTCATTATTCATTGCAGTTTATGTTATCTAGATCTCGACTATATATCCGTTATTTTCCCAAAGTTGAATATGTTACAATTTAATTATACTAGAGGGTGTCCTAAAACAACATGTAATAACTTATTTAATAACACTCATTTATCTACGTGGTTTGTTTTGCAAATATTTACAAACGACATCTACAAAAGCGTTGAACATAGAGTTGTCGTCAATGAAAGAAGAGAACGATTGTCCATTGCTGGTTTTTGTAATCCTTATGGAGACAAAATAGTGAGATCAATAGAGGAATTGATTAACAATCGCATCCTTCCATTGTACAAATCTATGACTTTTAATGAATACAGGGAGCTTATACGAGCAAGTGGTACAAAAGGAAAGGCATATATAAATATCATTTCTATGCACAAAAAGGAGATTTAGTGATTTATGTTAAGTCTAAAACATGTATGCTACCTTTTTGTTCATTTGTATCCAAGATGTTTTGGAATTTGTGGAATGAAACTATCTCCTCATCAAATATACACTTCGAAGAATTTTTCCACTTTCTGAGCCATAAAAATAATTTTGCGTTTATTTATAGGCCGCTTCCTAGTCAAATGCATAGTCAAGTCTCACAGAATATTATGATGAGTAAAGGAAAATTCGTGGCTACTACTAATAGTTCACCATGGTACCTTTGAATGGTGAATCAAAGTTGCTACGTTAGCTAAAAGAATTATTTAATCAATGCTCAACAAAAGATCCACTTCTCTCCTGTGTAAAGTTGCTAGGTGGGTGACTAGCTTTATTGATATATCTGTTTGGTAGCATTGCTCTAAACTAGTTCATCTAAGGGTAACTTTTGAATTTGTCATTTTGGGAAAAAGATTTGAATAAACCTCTTGTGTCACAAACCAATCCAAATGCCCAAAAGAAGTTAAGCAAGGACAAGTAAAGGAAAATTCAAACACCTTAAGGGCAAGTGGTAAAAAATTGTAAGCTTTTGATCGTGAGATAGTTCAATATTGAAAAATAGCATCTTTTTTCATAAAATATTTCCTATTTGAACTTCAAATAGCATCTTCCATGATTGAGAGACAATATATGTTGGAAAGGTTATAGAATTTTTGTTGGCATTATGATATAGGTGTTGTCCTTAATGGCAACTCACTTAGATGACAGATCACAATACTATAGGTAAACAGCACAAAGTTACAGATCAGACTACACAAAATGAAGAAAGAGAAGTATACACAGGTTCACCATTGACCAAGCTGCGTACACACGTAGGTTCACTATATACAAGTCGCATATACGTACACACGCACTTTCAGAAAAGGAAAAGCGTGTATACCTTGGAAAACTAAGTGTTTGGTATGAAGTATTCGGTCCATGGTATTTTGATCCATGGTATTGGTCCAAGGTCTTTGGTCCGAGGTATTGACCCTAGGTATTTGGTCCAAGGTATTGGTCCTAAGTGGTTTTGGTCCATGGTATTGAGAAAGGCCTACAAACTATAAAAGGAGGAGAAGATCATTAGGCCAAAGTGTGCAAGCATCAAATATCTAATGAAGTGTGAGATCTAACATGTAGGTTATTGGCTTATGGTGTTGTGCTTGATCTGAACCAAGGATGACCCTTAGCACTTGATGAAGGATATGATCTAATGATGTATTAGGATCTAAAGGCTTGAAGTGAATTATCTTTATGTGGCTTGATCATGTATCTGAATAACTGGTGCATGTTGTACTCTGTAAATATGATGATCTGGGTATGGCTGAAGTTTGGAATAGTTGTTATGTTTAAATCATCATTTACAGATCTGTACACAGGTTCACTTTAGAAAAGGAGTGTATACACGCTGGTTCTACATATCAAAACAACGTATACATCATAAATTTGATTTGTAGATCTGTATGCTAGTTCTCTTTAAGGAAGCACGTATGCACACAGGTTCGACATATGGAAGTAGTGTATACCTTATAAAATATGTTTTAGTTGCTTTTGTTTGTTGTTGCAGTGTTCTAGCTTCTGGTTTGGGTTCTGGTTACTATATTCTGGTGATAGCATTCTGAATGATCAGATTGATGGAGTGATTGATTGATTCGGTTGTGGTTGGTTGAAAAGGAGATTGGCTTATGAAAATATATTTGATGATTGAATGATGTTGTTGATGGATCCAGTTTGAAAATTTATGAAACGTGGTCCCTAGAAGAAAAGAGAAGGTTGTAGCCTTCTATAGGACAACACCTACATATTAGTAAACATATCAGCGAGTACAAGGGCTAGGGGGTTGTAGCTCCCTTCCAGTAGAATCTAGAGAATGAGAGAAGGTTGTAGCCTTCTATAGGTAGAAGCTTACGTACTGGTTTAAGATTGCACCAGTACAAAAAATGTAAGTAGAATTTTCTTATTATTGAAAGAAGACAGAGACGATTGCAGCAGGTGGTTTCCACCCACATTGGGTTTCCACCTTATATCTTGGTATTCATGTGTGTTACTTATATGTGTTGCTTTATTTTGTTTTTACTACACTGTTTAATGAATTCCTAATATACTGGTTAATGTTCAATGCATGATAATTTGGGTAAATCAAAAGATCTTTGCATATACACTGGTTGCATAAAGTACAGTTGCGTATACACGCTAGTTCACTAAGCTAAAGTAGCGTATACAAATCAGTTTTGAAAATTAAATTATTGATCTGATAATACTGATTCACCCCCCCTCTCAGTATTATTTCCAACAATTGGTATCAGAGCAGGTCCTTTAGAAGAAGCTTGATTGCTTAAAGGAAGATCCATCATCATGAGTAATCAAGAAAGCAGGGGATCCATTAGACCACCAATCTTTAATGGGAGCAACTTTGTTTATTGGAAGGTAAGAACCACAACCTATCTTCAATTTCTTGGAACAGATTTTTGGGAAAGCATGGAAGGAGGATATACATTTCCATCAACAATTCCTACAGATATAGCAGGTAAAAGGAAATATGAAACCAATGCCAAGGCTGTCAACACATTATTGGGAAGTCTGTGATAATAAAAGTTTGTCAAAGTTATGCAGCTCAAATCAGCCAAAGAAATATGGGAAAAAATCGTTCTAAGCTACGAAGGAAACTCTCAGGTAAAACATGTTAAACTACAAACTCTCAGAATTCAATATGAAACTCTCAATATGCACAATGATGAAAGTATAGCTAGTTACTTCTTACATATAGATGAGATTTTTAATTACATGAAGAATCTGGGTGAAGAAATAAAGTTACCTTGGTTGAAAAAGTTTTAAGATCCTTATCTGCTAAATTTGAATCAAAGGTATTTTCCATAGAAGAAAAGCAAGATCTACAAACTATTACTATGACACAACTTCACAAAATCTTAACTTCCTTTGAGATGAGAAAAGGACGTCCATTAGATATGAGAGAAGCCACATTTAAAGCTTCAACAAAAGGAAAAGAAGAACTCAATGAATCGGGAGATATTTCAGAAGAAGAAGAGGAAGCAAAATTTGTTAAGAAGCTTCAATGGGGTTCCAGAAGATTTAGAGGTAGACTACCTTTCAAATGTTTTGCCTGTGGTAGAGTCAGCCATTATGCTACCAAATGTCCTCATAAAGATAAATATGATAAAGAGAAGGGATCTGCGAAATGGAATAGAAAACAAAGTGTAAGTAGAAAGAGCTATTATACTCATGAAGATAGCGATGGTTTATCAAATAGTGATGAACATGAAAATAGTAATGACTATAGACTTCTGATGGATTATGAAGATGATGATTTCTTGAATGCTTTAGATGAAGATGAACTTTATGAAGAAATCTCTAAACTCAAAATCTGTTTAGAAGAAAAGAATATGATTATAGATACCTTGACATACCAACTTACTGAAAGAGAAAAACACAATGAAAAGCTAGAATGTGAAATTGTGGGTCTAAGAAAGGATCTTGAGAAAATAAAAGCTCTTAATCTTAGATTTGCTAAAGGATCAGAAACCTTAAATGAAATTATCAAAGTGTAGCACTCTCCTCTAATAAAGATGGGTCTTGGATATACTGAAGAAACATCTCAATCACAAAAGCTGTCAACCTCCACTAAAAGCTATCTTGAAGCAGCAAAGAGGAGTAAACAGTTTGATAATCATCAGCAAAGGAATAAAGCAGATCACCAGGTGAATCAGGATCAATTTACTTCAAGGATGAACAGAAGCCACAATCAGCCTTAGGTAAATCGTACTCAATTTTGTTCAAAGTTAAATATCAATAGAAACTACAATCAACAGGTTAGTAGATTCGATAATCACAGGAACTTCTTTAATGGTCAATGCTTCTCATGTCATAATTTTGGACACAAAGCTTCTCAATGTGTTGCTTACAAAAGTATCATGACTAGAGAAGCATGAAATCAAAGGAATGTGACAGGGATCAAGAAAAGTTCCTATAATAACTTTACTCTTCTTGAAAATGAAATAGAATGCTCAATCCGTAACAACTTTGGCCATGAAGAATTTGAATGCATGAGTAAATTTCGGCAAGTAGCTCAAAAGGAGAAAACTCCATTATATCCCAAAATGTGGAGAAAGAACGAACCGCAAACAGAAAGATGTGGTATAGCCTTGTCTGTAGAAGGCCAAGAAAACCAATGGTACATCAATAGTGGATGCTCAAAACACATGACAGGTGACAAAGAAAAGCTACACTCATATACTTCCTTAGGAAAGGAAAAGAGTGTCTCATTTGGAAATGACACTCCTATTGTTATAAATGGTAAAGGCTCTGTTTTCTTGAAAGAAAAAGTTAAAGCTGGGAATGTTATGTATGTTGATGGCTTAAAGCATAACTTGTTGAGTATGAGTCAAATGTGTGATCAAGGAAATGAAGTAGTGTTTCGATCAAATGGATGTGTTTTTCATGAGCTTGATATGGGAGAAATCATGATCAAAGGGACAAGAACTCCAAACAACCTATACATACTCAAGGGAGGACAACAACAATGCTATCTAAGAAAAAATGACTAAAACTAGCTATGGCACAGAAGATTGGGACACCTAATCTTTTCTCAAATCAGAAAAGCATGTAGAATCCAGGCTATTCATGATCTTCCAGATATCTACATTCCTGAAAATACTATATGCAAATCATGTCAATTCAGTAAGAAAACCAAATCTCACTTAATCAAAAAGGAAGGGTCAGCTAGTAAGCCTCTTGAACTTGGTCATATTGATTTATGTGGACCATCAAGGAAAAAGTCACCTTGTGGAGAAGAATACTTTATATTGTTGGATAGGTCTTCTAAAGCATAAAGATGAAGCATTTGAAAAGTTCAAAGCCTTCAAAGCTTTGGTTGAAAATGAATCAAATCGTAAAATCAAATGCCTCAGATCTGATCAAGGAGGGGAATTTACCTCGGATGAATTCTTTGACTTTTGTGAACAACATGGAATAAAAAGGCAGTTCTCCACCACAAGAACTCCTCAACAAAACAGAGTGGTAGAAAGGATGAACAGAACTATTCAACAAATGGCTCGTGCTATGCTAGATGAATCTGGAACTCCTGCAACCTTCTGGGGTGAAGTTGTATTCACCGTCGTCACTATTATCAACCAAGCAAATGTTCGGGTAAACAACACTCAAACTCCACATGAACTTTGGTATGGTAACTCCTACTATAAAATACTTCAAAGTTTTTGGAAGCAAATGTTACATCAAAAAGACTAATGAAAAAATTGGTAAGTTTGAACCCAGAGTAGATGAAGGTATTCTTCTTGGCTACTCTTCCCGAAGTAAAGGATATAAATGTTACAATAAAAGACTTGGGAAAGTTATTGAAAGTATTGATGTTGTGGTTGATGAAGCATGGAAAAATCCAAAACAGATAAAACCTGAAGATTATGACAATGAAGAAGATGAGGATCATTTTCCCACATCAAATCACACTAATTCTGAAGAAGAAACCAATGAAGCACCAGCAGAAGAGATAACGATAGATGAAAAGACTCCGTCCAGGTATGTTCAGAAAAATCATCCAGAAACTCAAATTTTAGGAGAAAAAGGGGCAGGTGTGCAAACTAGAAGAACCATTGCCGAGCTTCAAGCTATCTAGCATTACTATCTTCCACTGAACCTCAAAATGTAAATGAAGCATGCAGTGATGAATGTTGGGTGAAGGCCATGAATGAAGAACTTGAGCAAATTGAAAAGAATAATTCTTGGGAATTAGTTCCTAGACCTCATGATAAGAATATCATAGGAACTAAATGGATATTAAAAAACAAGCTGAACGAAAATGGAGAAGTTATTAGAAACAAGGCCAGACTTGTTTGTAAAGGATATGCTCAACACGAAGGTATAGATTTTAAAGAAACTTTTGCACCTGTTGCTAGACTAGAAGCCATAAGAATGTTTCTTGCTCTTTCTAGTTTTCAAAAATTCAAAGTATACAAATGGATGTAAAATCCGCCTTTCTTAATGAAGACTTAGAAGAAGAAGTCTATATTGAACAACTAGAAGGATTCATTCTTGGAAATGATGAAAAACTTGTATGCAATCTCAGAAAAGCTCTCTATGGTCTGAAACAGGCTCCAAGGGCATGGTATTACCATCTTGACAAATATCTCCACCAACAGGGTTTTTCAAAGGGCTCAACAGATAGCAATCTATATACAAAGATGGACATTGGTAAATTGCTAATAATTGTTGTGTATGTTGATGATATCACTTTTGGTAGCAATGAAGAATCCATGAGTCAGAATTTTGCTTCAGTAATGCAGCAAGAATTTGAAATGTCCTTGCTTGGTGAGCTTACCTATTTTCTTGGTCTACAAGTTCAACAAAATAAATATGGCATTTTTCTCTCACAAACCATATATCTCCAACATATCCTGAAAAAGAACAGCATGGAAGATTCTAAACTAGTATGTACGCCAATGTTAACAGGATGCAGTCTTAGCTCAAATGATGAATCAACAGAAGTACATCAACCAACTTACAGATCCATGATTGGCAGTCTACTTTATATAATAGGTACCCAACCAGACATCATGCATGCAGTGGGAATAGTTGGAGGATTCCAAGAAAATCCAAAGGAATCACACCTTCAGGTAGTCAAAAGGATTTTCAAATATCTTCAAGGAAGATAGAACTTTGGTTTATGGTATCCTTGAGATACAAATCTTACACTTCATGCATATACAAATGCAGATTGGGCAAGAAGTGTTGATGACAAAAAAAGCACTAGTGGTGGTGCATTCTATATGGGTTCCAGGTTAGTGTCTTGGTTCAGCAAGAAACAAAGTTCAATTGCATTATCTACAGCTGAAGTAGAATATGTGGTTGTTGCATCTTGTTGCACACAATTACTTTGGATGATGCAAACCTTGCAAGGTATTCAGATCACATGTACTCCACCCATCTCCATTCTATGTGATAATACAAGTGCCATCAATATTTCAAAGAATCATGCTATGCATTTCAAGACCAAGCACATAGCCATCAAATATCATTTCCTACATGAACAAGTGCTTGAACAAAAGGTCAAACTGGAGTATGTTCTGTCCAAAGAATAGGTTGCTGATATATTCACTAAACCACTGCCCAAAGAGACATTTGAATATCTCGGACAAAAGCTGGGAGTAGTTTCTACATCATCCTGTTGTTAGATCCTATTTTTTCAGAGAAAGGTGGTTATACGTGAGTTTCATGAAGCATAGCCGCGTACATACGCAAGTTTCTGTGGGCACAATCACATATATGTTGGTTTGAAGAAAAATAGTGGGCCAGACTTAGAAAAAAATGGGTCTGCTATGGATCTGTCAATTATCTACCCTATTTGATGATGGTTTCAATCTACTGATATATTGGTCCTCATAGTGTTGTTGATCACTTGATGTATATCTGGTTGATGATGATGATTTGATATCTCTTACTGACATATGAAATGATCAAATCTGACAATGAACAAGTGGAACAAGTTCAGGGGGAGAACATGGTTGATAATATTTTGGGAACTAATGATGGACATATACAGGTTGCTGGTCTGGATGTTGTTGATAGATTCTACTGATGATAGTTGTTGATGACTATCATGGTCTTGTTTAAGCTATCTGGTCTCTGTTATATATTTCATGTATATCTTTAATGTAAAGGTCATGGAATGATCTAGGTGGATATTGGTGGCCACCTGCCAAGTCCACCTGGACCCCCACCATTGTCTTTCTCAGCATTTTCAGTTTCCTTAATTGTAGCACAACTTACTATTTTTAGCAGTTTTTCGGGTCCTGAACTTCGGAAGCCGTTTTGAGGCCCTCAACGACGTTTTTTGGGGAATCCGGGGGCAACATGGGTCCAT
>APFE031439518.1:13384-24153 GCA_000404065.3 Pinus taeda
TATATATATATATAACTAAATTGTTGTCGGGTGGTTGAACCCCGCTAATCCACCACTCACCAGGTATAAAAACTATATAACATATATGACCAACACATAAATAAACAACCAATGAAGCTGATGAGATTTGAACTCGACCGACCAAGGCAGCCAACCCACCCAATAGGTGGCTCCACATTCCAAACATTAATGCACCATTTAAAAAATACCAAAACTAGTGGGCCGTGGGTTGGAAGTTGGCCCACCCCCAACCAAACACCTTATTTTAATATTCACCAACCAATGTGCCAGCGCATGCGACTTTGAACAATCCACTTGACACTTTATATAAAATTCTGAAATATCATTAACCTAGGGGAATCGAAGGAGCACATCGAATGTCAGGGTAGTGGAACCATTCCTAGCACAGATTGCGAGAAGAATATTCTCTAGTGCAGGGGAGGAATATTTAGATTTCCTTGGAGCTGATTTTTGATAGAGGCAGAAGTATATCAAATTTTTACTCATTTTTCTTAGTTTTCCGCAAGGAATTTGATGGTGTAATTAGTTTCCTAATCTAAGAAACAGATCTTAATTCAACTTGTAGAGAGGAATATGTGTGGAATAATGAGGAATCTAAAAGATTCCCTTGGGGCCAATATTTCACAGTGACATAATCATGCCAACTTTATACTCAAACGAACCAGAATTTTGCCAAGAGTCTAATGGCGTGATCAGTTTTCGAATCTGCGTAGTGGATCTTGGGTCAAATTGTAGAGAGGAATTTTTGTGGAATAATGAGGAATCTAAAAGATTACCTAAGGGCCAAATTTTGACAGTTTCAGAATCAGACCGACTTTATACTCATTTCAATCATTTTATCAACTTGTGTGTGCTATTTTATTTGATGGTTGTCATTATGCCTCCTCTTCTTTAAAGTATGCACATGTGGTTTTTCATACTCTTTCACATGCAATTCTGCTAACATCATAGAAGTAAAAGATCTTGGTTAATTCTGGTAGTTGAGAGAATCCATATAAGTAGAGAAAGTATATTTGAATTATTTTTTATTTGTCATGTTAGGATATCTTGCTTGTGAATTGTTTCTAGTGAGTGTATATCCCCATGGGGGGTCTAAACTTGGCACCTATAGGGATTTTTGTTGACAAGAAATTTAATTACTTAAATTTCAAGTTCATTAAATTATCAGCTGAGGCTCATAAGCTATTGAGACACCTGCAAAATTTATGCAGGATTAGATTTGATTGATAAATTTTATTACAATTTGCAACATCCAATCAACAATTAATTTATATTAGACATAATTTGCATTTCCCTTGATAAGTAGATATTCAATATTAACCAAACTTTGAAAGCAAATTTAAGCAAATTTCATCCATAAATCCATAACAAAGTCCAGTAATAGTAACAACTAACAATCAAATCACACTTTGCTAAAAAAATAAATAAACCATTCAAATTAAGAGGACTACACTTCCGAGTCCTGGGGGTATCTCTCAACCCTCTAGTAGATCCCTAGGTTAGTAATATCTTACTATACACTTGATCAGGCCCCTATTAATGGTGTTTCGCCTGCCAACATTTAGGGGATATTCCTGATATTAACTCCCAACTAGACCTCACACCACTTGGAGTAGGAGTCCCAATAGTGGATGGTAATGTTATTCCTTGACCACGGAAACGTGCAGAGGGAAGTATGATAAATTTGGGTGAGAGAAAGTATATGACTCTATGTAGAGTCAAGTACGATGCATGAAGGTTCCAACACACGAAGGGAAAAGCAAGTTCTCCCCTTTGAATCCTGTAATAGTACACATCTTGAAAGGAACACACAAGCGAAATGACATCAAAATCTAAGATGCAGAATAGTCCACAAGTTAAAGTGATGGGTTAATACAACAACACACATTCAACAAGATTCATACAAATAAAAAAAAATAGTTCATAAGAATATGCGTGAGTTAAATAACATACATTTCCAATGCCATAAGAATAATCCTACTATATTAACAACATATGCATGGAAGTGTGTTGGCTCTGATTTTATTATTATAGGTTAAAGTTCCATCCATACATACACCATTGTTGACCACTAGCCCCAATAATGGACATTACAGTCAAGAACACTTGCTCCTCTAAAGAAGTATGCTTGCTCTACGCTACGGAGAAGCCAACACTCTTCACAATACTCCCAAGATCTTTCTAAGCCTAAGCCTAGCCAAAAGCTTGGCTCCCAAAAGTGTGTTACATGAGTTATGAGGTTCTATTTATAACAAGAGGGGGTGACTCTTCAACTTCTTCATAAAATAACACATTGCATTACATGATGAATTTTCATATTTCAATATTGACACTTGAAATTTCACTTACAACATAGTTACAAATAATATTTCATTTTACACTTTTACCCATACAAGAGAAAATAAGTTAGAGACAACTTAAAAACCTAACAATGCACAACACTATGATGTTGGAGTTTGGGAGAAGTCTAGCTCAACATCCTCCACTTGCTTCTTCTTTGTCACATATTGGTGCCAAGCATGGTACTGTGTGATGGTGTGTGCAAATTTCTTAATGGTGTCTTGTTGGAAGCAGACTCTAGCCTCCATGGCATCCAGGTAAAATGTCATGGAACTTGTATCCAACTCATTTTGAAGCATGAGCAACATTGTTCTGACTTTGACAGGACCATCGATGAAATTTTGCATGCTCCTGTGCATTTAGCTCCAAGTCTTCCCTTGTAGCATCTTTCCTTAGCTACTCCATGTACTCTTTGACCTCCCGTCAGACTTGGTTCTTAGGTTTAGCTTTGGTGAGGGAACCAATTGATGGGATTTAGTGTGTTCTCACCAAGACATCCAAACTGTTGTAAAAGTATACATATGAGCCCTGTATTCTGCTAATGAATGAGGCGAGCTTCTTGTTGTTCTAAATAAACATTTGAACCTTCGCTTTCTCCAGCTCTACATTTGGCTTCATTTTATTCACTAAGTCAAGTGGGGCACCTTTGAACTGCATTTTCCATTGTTGCAAATAGGCGATGACATCTTGTATGTTTTTGATAGTTTTGAAAAACTCTTTTCTCTACTGTTGTAAGCCATGCAAACAAACAATTATTTTATGTACAGTGACAAAACTGTCATAGAGCTTCTACATGGTTTCTCCAAGTGTTTATACTTTAGAAAGTATCACTGCTCTCATCTCCCCCAATGTGGAAACTACATTCTCCACTGCTGCTCAAAGTTGTTCTACCTATTTCATGCAACGTACAATTTTTGTGCCAGTTTCTTATTCTAGGCTGTCAAATAATGAATATTTGATCTTGTTTCTCCAACATAGGCCAATTTGGCTTCAAAAATGGTATTTGGATGCTTCCTGGTGTTTGACACTATCACCCTTTCTTTAATGAATGTAGGTGATGCGTGATCATTCGGAAAGTTATTCCTCCGCGCTTGTACAATTCTCTTTTGGAACTCATCAAATGATAGATTGTACACATTCATGACCAGATCATCATCAAGGAGAACACCATATCCTAGCTTGCTCGGGGTTGGCTCTACTGCTGGAGCTAGTGGAGACTAAGGGATTACTTGTGGTGCCCTCAACATTAGGTTAGCATCTTTCATGTTGTGGATCCTACCCCAACTCCATGTATGTCACTTTGGTCAGTTGCTCAATCTACAAAGCAAGCTCCCGATCCTGCATCTGTTCATCTTCCTCTTTAGTTGTTGGTTATTCATGTTTCTGCTCTTCAACATGTATCAACGTTGTTTCCACTGTCATCATGCCTTTCCTTTATTCTTCTTTTGTTTCTTCTTCTCTTCTCTTTCTCACCTCCTCAACTCCTGCTCTTTCTTCATCTTCTTCTCTGTCTCTTGTAGCTTTAGTTCTACTTCCTGTAACCTCTGATTTTCTCTCTTCCTCTTCTCTTCTCTATGAATCCTTTACTTCCTCCTTTCTTTTGCTACCAAAGCTACTTTCATGAGAAGAGGATTTTTTTCATCTTATAGCTTTGTTCTCCCTTTGGACTATCAAAAATATTCATCTTTCCCTTGTCATGCATGCCATTGTTGCCTTCTGTTGTGGTTGCTTTCAGAGCCTCTCATGTGTGTGTAGTAGCCTGGGAAGTCCTTGTTAAACTGACTAGCACATTGAGTCTGAAAGCATTGTAGCAGTACCTCCAAGGATCCTCCTCTAGCCAATGAAATTCCGCGTTGATCCATAGAAAGCAAACTCTCATACAATGGTCCTTGCAAATACTACAGGGATCATACAGATTAAAGTCCCTAGTGTTGAATTCAAATTTCACTATCTCCTTAGCCTCGACATGTGTGACATTCAAGATCTTTATCTTGTATAATCTAATGTGCAAAGGAAGAGTGGGGCATGGTGATTTCTTCTTCCTGTGTAGTGCTGCTAACAACCTTGTAGCGAGATGGTATGATACTTCTTGCATGATCAGTTTGTTAGTGGCATACCTTGTAAAGATATGTATGGTTCATGCGAAAAATAACCTACAACTGCAAAAGAAAACAAACTAAAGGCAAGAAGTGGGGTAAAGGGAAATGAAACCAAATCAAGGAAACAAAGAAGAAAATAAAACAAATACTCCTACTCCTAATCTAAACAAATCATAGGCCAACTTATGTAAAGTGATACTTCCAATGCATCCATCGCTGCATTACCTGGCCTATGTAAGCGAGAGAATGTATGTAAAAAAGGATATACAAGCAAACCAACAAATAAGAAAGATAAAACAATACAAACCAGAATGTCTAAAGTTTGGATGAACCCGTTGTCCCTTAAGAAACCAATTTCGTGGCTATGTAGAAATTGTGCTTAAGACATTAATGTTTATAATTATTTTCAGTTGTTTGTCACTTAATTGTATGTTGTATTCTCAAATGAAGGACCTCAAATGAAGGAGCCACAATCATATATTATAGATCTCAATCAAGCTATGCATGGATCATGAGATTTCCCAAGACAAATTTGACATAACCAAATTCCAGAAAAATCAATTGAAATGTGTTTTTGTAATTTTGTTGGCATATGGCTAAGATCAGATCCTTGAGTTTGGGATCTCAAACTATAAAAGCATAGTATATATTTCAGTCACTTAGTACTAGAGAGGGAGTTACAAGTTACACATAGAGGAGTTATGTAGGAGAGGAAGCACAACTATTGTACATTGAACTCTGTTTTTGGATGAATTAATACAAGGTGATGAAATTTTTGTAGCCTTGGTGCCCATTTTATGAATTGAGCTTAGACCTGCAACACATGGACAAGAAAGGCTGCTTGAAGCCATCATGTTTGTAGGGTTAATATAGATTATGTAAGTGTGTTTATTTCCTTTTTACATTTTATTTCTTGCAAATGGTTTGAAGTAGATTTAATTGCTTTTTCAATTTATTTCTACATTCTAGATTATGTAATTTCTTTATGATTTATGTTGTGATCCCAAGAATAGTTTTATGTAGGAAGTGATTTTTGCTTCAATCAATAGATTTACATTTCATTTCCAAGTTGTTTGCTAAATAGTATTCAGAATTCCAACACTTCATTTCATATTCTAGATTTATTTATGTTTTGTAGATCTGAGTAGAGGGCAATGAGTGCATTGTTGTTGGTTTCTCTTTGCAAGTTGTGGAGTACGTGCATAGTCATACTTTTTACTCATGCCACATTTTGTATTCAAGCCACATTCTGTACTCATGTCACATTTTTTACTTAGGCCACATTACGTACTCAAGCCACATTTTGTACTCATGCCGCATTCTGTACTCAAGATTCCTATAGCCGCATTTTGTACTCAGTATTCTTGTAGCTACGTTTTGTACTCAGAATTGCTCTATTTTAGTTGATTGGTAGAATTTAGTTTGGAAGTGTGCGTTGTGTGATTTCAATTAAGCCTGTCATGATTTCTTAAGTTGAATAGAGTAATTATCATAGTTAATCATTTGTTGATTTTACCGTTTATGGAATTAAAGGCAGTTTGTTAATAAATTGTGTTGTGTGAGAAATTAGCTTTAGGCTTTTACATGTTGAGTTGCTTTGAATCAAATAGCACTCTTTTAAATAGATCGTTCATTAGTGCTCAATAAGTTTTAATTAGTTCATCATTTAATTAGAGTTATTCCTTTGTTTGAGCATGCTTTTTTCAATAGATTAGTTTCAAACTAGGAATAGAAATTCCATAGTTAATTTAGGAATGGATTTCAGATTTCATGATGTTTGTTTAGGTTAGACACTCTAATCTTGCGTTACCTACGCTTGTGCCTCGAATCTTACGAGTCCCAATTGATAATTTAATGTTGGAATTCTAACACATATAATTTCCCCAACAAGGCCATAGTTGCAAAACAATATCATCTAAGTTTTCATTTGTTTATTATGTAGGGCATAAACCTCCTCTATGCAAGTGATATGGGTGATCAAGTATAATGTCATAATTAATACTAAATACATATGAAATTTACGAACTATGAAGTATAATTTTGGTTAGATCGTTGTAGGCATCACATTCATATTGATTCATAAAAGACTAACTTCCATTATGAGTGAAGAAAAACACATATGATGCATAAAAGAAGCAAATATATCATCATCACAGTTGTCACGCCTTAGCTAATTTTATTTTCTAAGGGACCCACCTACTTAATTTTTTATTATTTCACTTAGTAATGAGACTTCACAACTTTTTCAAGTATTTTGAAAAATCACATGGATATATTGTAAACACATGGTGACTCCACAAGATAGTCCACTTATAGTATACTAGAACTTAGAAACAATTGTTTTGCAGAAAAAGCATAATTTGGTCGTTTTCTTTTCAAATTATAGTTGATTGTGAATTTTCAAGATTTATTTAAAGAAATTTTAATTATATTATATCATAAAAGGACACACATGGAAGCAAAGGGAGAGAACAAGATAAGGGGAAACTTAGATTAATCAAGTCATCAACAAGATATTCTCTAATTGAATAGCAATTATGAGATAGAGTAGCACCATGAACACATTTAGGAAGATCATTCAATAATTTGTTGTTCAATGTTAATTTCTAGTAAAACACATTTGTAGTTAATATTTATAGAATGCATGTAAATTAGCAAAAATTTACTGATTTATATCTTGGACTCCTGGAAAAGTTCAAAAGAAACAAAAACAAACAAAAGTCAGAAATAAAGTATAAAGTCAAAATAAATGCAATAAAAATGAAAAAATAACTTAATAAGAAAAATATGTACAATAAAAATAAAACATGAATATTTTCAATCAATCTTAGGTTCCACATACTTCGAATGGGAAATTTTTGTGGTGTATGAAAATAATATATTGTCATTATCTTTGAGTAAATAGGAATTGTTGTCAATGACTGATGCGACTATATATGGACCTAGCTACAATTTTTGAAATTTAAAATGTTTTATCTTATCTACATGAGTAAAGTTCCACAAAAATATTTTTTGACTACCTTCAAAGACAACCATATTTGATTTTTCATCAAAATACTTTTGACATCCCATTGTTTGCACTTTAAGTTCTTCAAATAAAAAAGTATTTGCTCTTCTAGAGCTAGTAGTCAATGAACTCTTTGACATACACTAATTTATTTTAATTCTTCTACTTGTAACTTCATTCTCAAAGAAGTGAGGTCAAGATAAACAAGCTTGATAGCTTCATGTTGGATTTTGTAGTTGTGCAGTCTTCCCATAGGGAAAAATTCAACTAGGTGTGCCATTAATGGGATTTATCATTTATGATATTCTTTAATATTGCAATCAAATTCTTATTTGTTGACACAACTTGTCCATACCCTTGAGGGTAGTATGTTAATGAAGTAAAATTATTCAATCCATATTTGTTACGGAATTATGTTAATTTACCATACATGAATGTTGGTTCATTATCCAAAATTCCATATTTGTTACGGAATTATGTTAATTTACCATACATGAATGTTGGTTCATTATCCAAAATCAATTCAACAAGTAAACCAAACATAGAAAATATGTTAGGTTCCAAAACAATATTAAGTGTTCATATTTAGCATGCTTAAAGAGACAAATTCTACCCACTTAGTAAAGTAGTAATAAAAAATAGAGTGAATGTGGCCTACTGAAGAATGAGGGTTAATAAGACCAATGAAATCTAATCTCCCTTTAAAAAAAGGAGAATTCACAACTACTAGTTTGAAAGGCACGACAAAGAATTTATCGTGCCTAGAAGACCTTTGGCATTCATCAGAATATTTCATGTACTTATATGAATCTCGAAACAAAGATGGCTAGTAATAACTAGTTCTTAGAATTTTGTATGCAATGGATTTTCCAGTGGAATTCCCATTGACATTAATATCATAATCTGTTGATCTCTGAAATTTCTTTAAAATTCTTTGGGAAACCGCATCATCAACACATATTAGTATCAGTCCTTTAGTAGATATGTTAAAGAGTGAAGTGTTAAGAATCAAATATTTGGAATCCTCAAGGAGAAGCCTCCTTCTTTCGTGATGTTAAAGATGATCATGGCACCTATTATGTTGTAAATAATAGATTATATTTTGATATCAAGGATACTTTGACAAATCAATATTTTTCATAATCAATGAAAAATAATGCAGATAAAGTGGCATCATTATTATCACTAGAAATCACTCTAGTTTAGGATATTGAGCTAGGTGTAGTGTTAGATCTCATCCCTTAATTGTGTTTGAAGTGATCATTGTGAAATCAAGTTCTTGGATTCTAACAAGATAGTGTGCAACTTTTCTATACAATTACATTTGTGAATGTAAAAACTTGAATGTAAGTAAAGGGAATCTTAACGCGATGTGCTTGCTAAGTATGGAATTTCTAAATTTTGTAATATATTTAATACTAGTGAATGTATGATTTTTAATGAAAAATTGTTTTAATTCATCAACATATGAGCTTTGGCTCATGTAAGCTATGGGATGTTCAATTTGTTGATCATATATTTGAATAAGGATAGTAGATATAACTTCTTTAATGTTGTTAGTACAAATGATAACATATTTAGAAAAATAAGGTCTTGCTAAGATGTGCAAAACATATTTCATTCTAAATATCTATGAAGGATTTTTTTTCATATCATTCTAGGAAAATTATTGATTTTGTTTTGATAAATTATGAATGGGTTTAACTATTCTTACAAAATCAGGCATGAATCTCCTTACAAATTTTATCTTAACCATGAATGGTTGAATTTTTTTTTTTTTTGTAGGGCATGGGATATTCTAATTAGAAAAGACATGATCTAGATCAATATTGATGCTAGAATCAAATACAATGTGCCCAAAGAATCTACTTGCAGTGGTACCAAAAATAGACTTTGTAGGATTAAGAGACATCCAAATTCTTTACAACAAAAAAAACTTTCCCAAGGTGATCAAAGTGATCTTATCAATTTTCTGAACATATGGTTAGATCATGTAAGTAAAATTGAATAACTTTTCAAATAAGATCAACGAAAGATATTTGCATAGCTCTCTGAAATGTGGCACCTACATTGATTAAGCCAAAAGGAATGTTTGTAAGTGACAGTTCCCCAATAAGTAGTGAAAGTTATTTATAATTTATCACCCCTCTTTACATGTATTTGATTATATCTAGAAAATCCATTGAGGAGTGACATCATTTAGGATCCTAACACTTGTTGTAAAATTATCTCCATGTCAGGAAGTGGGAAATTATCTTTTACACTTGCTCTATTTAAAGCACATAAATCTACATAGTCTTACATCACCATTTTTCTTCCATATTGGAACAAGATTAGCTACCCACTTTAAATAATAAATAGGAAATATTATGTGGTTACCAAGCAACTTATCTATTTCCTTTCTTATCATTGCTTCAAGAGAAATATTTACCCGTGTTTGTCTTTTCCTTACAATTCATGTGTCCTCTTTGATAAGTATTGCATGCCTAATTACATTAGGTTCAAAGCCACACAATCATCATATGGCCATGAAAATACATATCAAAATTATCAAAATAAATCCATGAATCTCTACTTTTCTTCTTCTAAACATTGGGCTCCAATTTTTAGAATCTTTGGTTCTTCTTTAGTCCTAATATTCATAGGTATGATTTCTCCTATTTGTATATTTGAATCCTCTTCCAAGCATTGTATTTGATTTCTTACATCATTGGAAGATAAAGAATTATCAAAAGGGTTTAAACCTCTTGGGTACTTATTATCCTCCAATGAAATGATTTCTCTTTTATTCTAAGGCTCACTTTGCAAAAATGCGCAGATAACTTCATCGTCTAAGAACACTTGAGAATAATCAACATTGTTAGGAATATGCGGGAAGTAAAAATATTTGAAAATATAGTTTGGCCTTTCTGAGAGAAATTTCCTTGAAGGATTGGCTATCAAAACAACTAACCTGTATTCCATTGAGTTCCATTCCTCATGAATATGGGTGATATTAAAATATAAAAATTCAAAAATCATTTGCCAAGCTACTTGAGTATACCTATTGAAATTTTTGTTGGAGGGGCTGTAAACTCTTTCTATCAAAATGATTATAAGTTTTGAATCTTCAAATATTGCAAGAAGGTAAGATACAAGATTGAAGTTATCTTCTATCCTGACTAAAATAACTTTAAATTCTATAATATCATTAGTGAAATCAAAGTCAAATTTGTAAGAAAAATTGTGTATCTTCCCAATGAGATAATAAAGTACTATACCAACTACATTTCCTTCATTAGAACATGCTCCATTAAAATGTA
>APFE031439532.1:0-19928 GCA_000404065.3 Pinus taeda
TCCGAGACAGAGAATCTTTTGCAGAGAATATTCCTTGATGCCTAAAAGATTTCATGGGGAGGGAAATTTCATTTTGTCAGAATGATATGAAGTTTACAATCATTTTAACCAAAATTTCACAAGAAACACGATGGTGAAATCGGAATCACCCCCTGAGCAGCAGATTTGCAGATTCCCAGCCAAAGAGAATCTTTAAAGAATCTTGAGGGAATCTTTCAGATTCCTTGAAGGCTGAAATTTGCCAGAGTCAGAATGCAGCCAAATTTATGCTCAAAAGTATCAGAATCTTGCAAGGATCATGATGATGAGATATTATTTGTGATCTGAGTTATAGATCTCCAGTCAACCCAGAGAACATAATATTTGGACAATGACAGGGAATCTAAAAAATTCCTACAGGCCCAGATTTTGACGGTGTCGGAATTCGACAAATGGATAGTCGATTTTACACCTCGAAACGACAAAAATTCAGTGGTGCAATTAGTGTTTGCATCTGAGCCTTCCATTTTTTGACCAACTTCAGAGTTGAAGGTACATGAATCAGTCATGTCATGTTTTCCTTCATAATTGTTGAGATGATGTATTATGTTTTGGGGTCCCTATTTGATGTTATGTTGTGGATCGATTTTGCCACATTATGTGAGATGTATTTAGCTTGGCATGCTATGTATTGTTTTGGAGATCCCTATGTAACTATGTTGAAGGGATGCTCATTACCACATTGTGTGAGATCATTTTAGTTTGTCATGCTAAGAGGAAGCCTTCTTGAGTGAGAATTCTTGTAAGAGGAACACATCTCATGGAGAGACAAGTCACTTTTGTTTGAGAGCATATGACCTTGTTATGACAAAGTGTTGTCCATGTACATCACCATCATTTCCATCATTATATGAAGTGGCCAACACTGCCTTGACACCGGGCCCGGAGACGTAGCCCACACTGAACGAACTCCATTATCAAATGTGTCATGTTCATGATTTGTTGATCGTTGTCATGTTTCCTCTTGTTTAATCATGCACATATGTTCTTTTATACTCTTTAAAATGCAATTCTAACAACATCAACAAAGTAAAAGATCTTAGATGATTCTGATAGCTGAAGGAATTTAGTTAATGCACTTGAGACGCTTGGTTCCTGTGGAAATTTATGGCTTTTACAGGCATACTATTCCTAGAGACAATGAGCGTCTAAGATAGAAATACCAATGCAGGAAATTACATGTAGGAGTGGTAGTAATATTTGACTAAAAACTAATCAACTCGTATCACATGAATTCGCGTTCATTGCAAACTCAAAGGAGATGTATTAGATTAGCAATAATTTTCATCTATGTCTGAACTTCTACTTACTTGTGGATATGTTGTTCATCTTTGTCTTGAACTTCTCCTTACTTGTGGATACTTTGTTATATGTGTTCTTCAAGAAATGTGATATGAATATTTTTTTTTTTCTTTCCCTAGGACTATTAATCCTAGATTAGTTTATTGCATGGTTTATTATAATCTACTCTAGGCCATCAAGCATTTGTCTATCCTCTAGGGTCTAACTCTCCCTTATGTGTGCAACTCTACTAAGGTGTGCTACTCATCTTATATGCATACGATCAACCTATATTTACATATTAAAACTCCCATGGGGGAGTGTTTAAAAACTTAGCTGAAACCCAAAAAAGACCCTTAATTTGGATCACTAAAATCATGGAAAAAAGTATGCTTAGCAAGAAAATCTCAAGACTAATCACGAAATTGGCAAACTATATCTTCTCCTCTTCGGGCAATGACAATGAGAAATAGCCACTTATCTCAGTGGACTCTCCTCTTAAATGATAATCAAGAGAGCCAATTCTCTTTCATAGTTTCTAAAGTAGCTATGTAATTTATGTTCATTAGTTTAGGTTTTCTGTTATTTTCTAGTTATAATTTAAGTTTCAAAAACTTTATGGTTATCCCTAGAACATTTAATAGAAAAATTCAAAACATATACTAATATATGGTAGTTTGCTATATATGTCATATTAACAATAGAAAGTCTAATTTTAACTTTAAAAAAAAGGGTTAAAAACTATTATTTTTCTCACTTAAAATATACTTATATTTCCTATCTTTATCCATCTTTATAATGAATAAAAAATGTTATTTTTTCTTAATAATTAAATATTTTTAATTAAAAATTGTAAATTGAACTATCAATACATCTAAATTAATAATTAATAATTAAAAAAATAAATAAACTATATAATGCCTCTAAGCTAAAAAATTTTTATTTAAGAAAACACTTTAAGAAATAAAAAACATGTAAAATCGGAAGATATTAAAAATGTTAAATTTCCATATCAAAGAACTATAATCCAAAAAAAATTATAAGAATATGAAAAATAAATAAATGTGGAAAAAACATATAGTTTAATTTTATGGTGTAAAAAGTGTTTTTAAAATCAAAACATGTATAATCATGAAAAGAAACACCTAATATATATAATTATGAAAATAACATATATATATAAACTTGGAAAAAGATGGAATAGATATTTTGTTTTATATAGTATTGAGTATATATATATATAGTTTACTTGGGATAGTACAATTGGTAATGGTTGTGGAAATGAAGTCTTACCGAATCAGAGGTTTGGTTCATTCATTTGTGCAACCCCTGTATCGGGGTGTGAGAAGTTGGACATGATAAAGATTGTAGTCCTACCAAGCTTATAAAAGATTATATATATATATATATTATATATATAGAGAGAGAGCTGAGAGGAGAAGAGGGAGGGAGGAGAGAAGAGCCCATTGAAAAATAATTTTTTAAAATATATGTAAACTAACCTGTATCGGTGTGAGAAGTTGGACTGATAAAGATTGTGTCCTACCAAGCTTTAAAAAGTTATTATATTTATATATATATATAGAAGAGGGAGAGAGAGATGAGAGAACCATGGAAAAATAATTTTACTACAAAATAATATGTAAACTAAAAGATGAAATGGAGGCTCCTGCAAAACAATATAAGAGATGAAATAGATGTTCTTGCAAAACAATATGTAAAACAATAGATGGAATGAATGTTTTTGTTTTGGAAATCTAGTATCTAGAGAGATGGAATGGATGTAAACCAAGAGATTGGAATTGATGTTCCTACAAAACAATACGTAAACCAAGAGATGGAATAGATGTTTTTGTTTTGGAAATCTAGTATCCAGAGAGATGGAATGGATGTTTTTGTGTTGAGAGAGATGTAAATTTTTTTAATGATTAAGCCCTCACAAATCTAAATTGTGCATTTAAAAGATATTGTAACAAAAAAAATTAATTAAATAATTTTATAAGTATTTATTAGTTGAAATTTTAATACATATTAAAAGTAATGTAAGAGTTTAAGTGATTGAAAGAAATAGTGTTATTCTCCCCATTTTTATAACATTTCTATAATGAGTATTTTTTATAATAACTTGGAGTCTTGTTATCTAAATAATATTTTTGAACTCAAAACATGTATATCTCAAAAACAAAAAATATGAAGCAATATGAAAGAAAAAAAACCTTTGAATAGAAAAAAATATGTAAATCTATAAAATAAAAATGAAAAAATATATAAAGAAAATGCTATAAAAAATGTATAAACTAAAAGATATGAGAAAAATGAAATTGATATTTTTTTTAGATTAATAAGTATTTCTTATAATCACATTTCCTCTAAGAGAAAAGAAAACATTTATGTGTTAAAAAATAATAAAAAGTACATCAAGATAGAAAGGATATGTAAACCGGGAGATGGAATGGATGTTTTCGTCTCGGATTGGGGTCACAAATGAGAATGAATGGATGGAGTTTCACGAATGCAAACTTGTGTGTCCAATATATATTGGAACGCAAATTATGCTGCAGGGAATTCGGGCAGATCGTTGCAGAAAATAAATATAACACATGTAAACCAAGAGGGATAGAATGGATCTTTTGTGTTGGGCCGGGGATAGACAGATGGGAAGCTGATATTTTCGATCTTTGAATATAATATGATTTAAATAATAATGATGGGTATCAAATTTGTTGTTTTATGGTTTTTCAAACATTAAAAATATTATATAAATAAACTTTCAATATATGATATAGGTAAATGTTGGAGACATGATTACTGTTACACCAAAATTTACAAGTGTTAGTAAACAGAAACATCATCGTTAGATTTAAGCACATGCCATGAAACACATGAGAGCGTTGCATCAAACTGTTACTCTCCAAAACAATTCATTGTGAGTTTCTATGAATGTGAAATCATACTCCCTAGGAAATTTAAGCACCAAGATCTTTTCAATGAACTAAATATTTCCTCCATGTCATGGTATATCTTCAACTCCTATGGGAGAAGAAATGAAATCTATTTGAATATGTATAAATGCAAAGATTGAGGAGGTGCATATAAAAGTTGGAAATATATAATGACGAAATATTTAGACAAAAGTGATTTAATTAACATTTAAATCTATGTCAAATGTTCTACATTCAATTTTTTTATTATTATAATTAATAATTTTAATTAATGTTATAATTTTTACAGTTGATTTATAGAATGTTTCACTATTAATCTTTGATATTTAATATATTAAAAATTTGAATGTTTTAAGTTTTTTGATAGTTGGTGTATCAAAATGTATCAAAATATGAAAAGTATTTTCGTTTAGATTGCTACAAAATTATGGTGATCTCGTAATGCTTCTCTCACTTCTCTTTAAGCATGGAAATAATATGTTAAACAGAATTTCTATTAATTTTTTACCTTCTTAAGGTCATATAGACTATATTAGTGTTCATGAACATTAATCATCATCATCATCATAGAATGTTTTAAATCAGTAAAGATTTAAATTTATTTTATAATAATAATAATTTAATCTTAACATTATTAGGCGAATTTATTTGGTAATAAGGTTTCTAGAATTTTAATTTAATTATCAGTAATTATTAGGTAGTCGGTAGAGATTTAACATTCATGGAATATTCTTAGACCATTTTTAGTAGTAGTTGAGATTTATTTCAAAAGCAATTATGTTCTTTCTACCTTTTTAATTAAATTGATTAATTAAAAAAATGTCATATGAACATGAGTGATAGTTGATGTTGAGAGCTTCTTGGCATTGTGAGATATATTATGAGATAAATGTTTGATGTCTCTAAGTATTTAGGATCATTTAATTTATATAGCTATACTAATAATGGTTGGTGTATCTATTATTTATATAACAAGAAACTTATATCTAAATAAAGATTTGGCTATTAAAAAAATAATTTTCATTTGATTATAAATTAGTCTAAATCTATCAAAAATAATAAAGGTAAAATTTGGAGAAAAAAATCGTATATCAATAAATTATATCCTATTATATACTTGATAGATATAGAATTAAACTTTATACATTAATAAAATTGATTTTTATTTTAAGGAGATTAAATTCATCTTAATTCTAGATCTATCAAGCCCCGAGAGGGATCCAATCTCTCAACATGCACACCTCTTTTTTGAGTGCAAAACTTGAAGAAAATTTTGTACCTTGAGAGATTTCATCCCTCTCGACTCTTTAAAATAGATGGATCTAAGTTGATTATTTTATATATATATATATAGATAGTGATCATTCATAGTCCAAAGGAAAATTACAAAGGAGTCTTCACACCTTTAAATAATCTATATTACATAAGAATACATTGGGTTATCAAAACCTGGATCCCAAATTGACCACCTCAATTTTACTTGTAACAATATTTATAAGAATTAGTTTGTTATAATGTTTTAATTTTAGTTTTATTTTACATAATTTGATTTTTACAATATATGTTCCATATTGGCTAGAGAGCTCATCTCAATACAATAAATACATATGCATTTTTTTATATTGTATTCTTCTATGTTGTTTTTGGTCAATTTTTATTTTTGAAATTCTTATATTTTTATTGTTTCTAATTTTTATATTGATTACATCAAGCTTGTGGCTTGGGAAACTACTACCTAGGGGCATCTAAGCCATCAAAATCATTAGGGAATCGCACTCGGCCTGGGCCACACCCATCCTTAACATGACTGGATTTTTCTCCACAAGAGTTTCGAACTGGTGACCTTCACATGACTAAGCGAATTAACAATGCACCCCATCACTATCTATTCTATGTCTCATGGACTATTTATTTTTATTTATTTATTTATGGATTTTTATTTTTTATTTTTTTCCTTTTAATAATAATGTTTTATGTATTCCTTAATGTTTAATTTCAATATTATATTATTTATTTTCTTAGTGGTTTTGGATCTGTAGTTGTATCTATATTTATTTGTTCTCTAGATCACATTATCCACCTTTTTCCTGATGATGAACGACAGTAAGTAGTTCCTCGACCATAAAAGAATCATGTGATTTATCCAGAAGAGACTGCATAAATCATGAATCACAAAAGTTGAGACAATAAATACATATTTAAGATAAATTTTCTTTTTCTATTTTGTATTAATATAATTGAATTTTTTCATTTTTATAAAATCATTTTTTTCAAATAAATTTATTAATAAACCTGAAAAGGCTATAAATGCACTTAATCATTCTATATATAATATCTCAAATGTATATTATTAATTTCATTCATTAAAAAAAATAAAAGAAAACTTTTACATTCATATTTTCCAATTGTTTGTTTTATATAAGGTATATCTCAATTGACTTTGTTCAACATTTTAAAACTAGTTTAGATTTATCTTAACTCTGGACCTACCAAGCTCAGAGATGGATCAAATATCTTTTTATTCTAAAAGAGGTTTGCATCTCAAGAAATTTGATCCCTCGTAGTATTTGGTAGATCCAAAATTAAGATGGATTTAGGCTAGTTTAATTTACCCCTTTCAATAAGCTATATTCCACATGAATACCATGGATCAATATCATGGGTTCTTAGTACGATGTGTCATTTTTATTATTATTATTATTATTGTTTTATTTTATAGGGTTATTTTTTTGTTTTTTATTTTTATTTTTATTTTTTTTTTTTTTTTATTTTATTTTCCCTATTTAAAAAGTTTACATTCCAATAAATCTGAATTTTTATTTATTTATTTATTTTTAAGTAATTTGACTTAATCAAAATGTTAAACGTTACATTACAACATCTCTACCATATTAGACTAGAGACGACCAATAAATTTTGATTAAGTTTAGGTATAATAAGATTTATGAAAGGAAGGAAAAAAAATGTGAAAGAAAAAAAAAACTTAAACTACGATGATAAAATGTATATATTTAAATTTTGATTTTTTTAGAAATTAATGATAAATATAAGTATCCGTATCTAAAAGAATATGGATTCAATTTCAATTTTATTTGTGTATTCATAATATCTTTTCAAAATTAAAGTTAAAAATGTAATTTCAATTCAAGAATGTCATTCTATCCATAATTAAATGTTAATTTATGAGTAAAAGATACAAGGACTATGGTTTTAAGAAAAAATAATTTATTTATTTATTTTCAAAATCATGCACTTTCATGACATCAAATGAGGATTACATAAATCAATTTTTTTATGCCCGAAGGGAAACCATGCTAGTAACATAATTTCAAATTCTTGAGGTTGGTAAGACCTCATCTAACTAGAGCATCTTGTAAATAGAAAATTATAAAAACGAGTTAGTTATGTCAAACCTTGACATACATCGACATGAGAAGGCAAAAAATACTACAAATGTTTCAAGCAAAAAAAATATGAGTCATAACAAGAATTGGGTAGAATCTCTAGGCATCTGCACTGGTTGGTCATTACCCTCGTCCGAGGAGGAGATGTTGGTTGATCTATAGGCTAGAATGATCAATTTATAGTCTATATTATCAATTTTCTCCTCCAACTCTTCCAATTTGATAGAATTATCTTATTGAATCCTCATGTACCTCCTTATGTGACCTAAAATATTCAAATTACATTTAGCCTTATATCGGCATTGTATCATGATTGATGAAGCAATAGGAGTGCATGCAATGCACCAAGTATAGTGGGAGCCATAGCCCCATTTTGTGTGAGCTAGCATCATATCAATGCAGGGGGGAGGGGAATGCCCGCTATTGGGCACCCTCCTTGAGGGAGGTTTTGAGAAAAAACTTAAATTAATTGTATTTTTTTTTAGTAACATATCTTAAGGTAGTACTATAGACATAACACATTTCACATACCTATGTTGTAGAATACGATTTTCAACATAATGATAATGATAATGGTTAATGTCCAATGAGACAAAAAATTTAATAAAGGTAAGAGATTACTTGGATTTCTTTAAAATGTTATTCCAGTGTTGAAAATGTATTAGGAGAAGCATTCCAAACTCAGTATAGTTTTGATTACTTAGAAGATTAGGAAGGTTAGTATTGTGAAAAATATTTTGACATTGAGATATAATTTCTATGGTATATGTAGAGCACTTAAGGAGAAATTTCTTTTCATCTTCAACCTTCTTAGTGTCATAGAGGTGACATTTTCTTTTATGTCATGGTTTTTGGGAATTATCAAATGCCTAATTTGACTGTGCAATTGTTTTTATTTTAGCAATGTTGATCATTTTCTTTACACTAGTCAAAACAAAGGGATAATTTGATCTTCGAAATTAGGATTGACCACCTCCTTATAGTACCTTAATTTTATTTTTTCTTTTTTCTTTTTTATCATACAATAGATGTTCATTAAAATTATTTCTAATAATATGTTAAGATCATCAATATTTTGCAAAATAACTTATTCTTTTATTTCCCAATGATTTAGCCAAGACTTGACATATTTATGTCATCCTCACTTGAGTCATCAATGGTTTTGGATAATGTCTAAAATAATTTTGGATAGCTTCCTGTCATCTATGTTGTTTACGTTGTTATTGTACATTATGTACTTAATCATTGTTGTGCACTCAAAGGAGGAAAGACTTTCTTTTATAAGGAGTATAGAATAGGGTTTTTTTCCTTTAATTTTGAGATTATAAGTTATAAATTTATTTTGGATCTACTCCATCTTCCTCCAAGATGTTTGAAAGATATTTCGTCCCTAAAATTTACATTTATATAAGATAACAAGAGCGTTGAGAGTATCCAAGATGATTTTTTTCTTATCCCACGGTCAAAGGACTATTAATTAATAATTATTTTCAAGCCCATAATAAGCCTTCCACTCATCATTTTCCCCTTTCTCAAAGATATAGTTCCAATTAAGCTTTTGATGAATATCTATTCAATATACTTGTAGGAAATTTTTTCCTCTGAGCTATTGTTGGCATATACGAAAGTATCATAGGTAATGTTTTTGGATTACCGTAACCTTTTTTGTCAATGCTCATAATCATTCATGTATTAGAGCATAAGTCACATAAAATTTATTTTATTGTTGTGAAACTCTTCTACAATGATTCTAATCATGATAAGGTGTTATGTAGTTGAATGATAACCTCTAAAACTAGATTGGCCTTTTGTTGTTTTCTATGGTTTTCTAGTAATATGCTAATCTTCCTTTCCAAAATACTTTCATAAGGCTTGGTTAAAATGGGGATAATGATAATGGTCATATAATTAGAGCGATTGATTTTATTCTTGCTTTAAAAATAGGTAGAATGAGTGCTTTTCAACTGGGTTTATTTCAAGTGGTCAAGAGGAGTGATTATTATCCTTCCCACCCAACTTCAATTACCACAAGTGACATATTGAGCTTATATTGAGTATATTGTTGTAATAGATTTGAGACTTATTGTTGTGTGGCCTTGATCCCTAAATAATATCATACCCTTTCCTACAAGTTGAAGGTAGGGTGCTTAGCTACAAGGGGAAAAAAAGGTACAATGACGCTTTGATTCTAGGGTTTATGGAAGTCCTACAAACTGCTAAATAGAAGAGCTCATGAATGCAAGGGACGAGGATAGGCCCTTCAAATTTTAAGATTTCAACTTGGTAACCTTCCATGTCATTAGATTTCTATTTGGTGAGTCGCTTAACCTCAAACTCTCTCATCCTCTGTAGAAATGGTTGGAATGTTGTCTAAGAAATTAAGGAATTCATAGATATTTTTAAAGTGGAAAATTTGAGTCTATCAAGGAAATCATATCATTTTCTTTATTTTTACAAGTCAAAACTTACCTCCAAAATTTATTTGGATTTAGCTTAAATAGGTGCAAAAGCTTCTCTTCTTTTCTATTTACATGGTGCCTTTTTAAATTTAATTAGGGATTTATATTTATTTATCTTATTGGATTTAAAGAAATCATTAATTACATCCCTAATGGATTTTCTAGCAAGTTTGCAATCGTTATCATACCAAGGGCTAGTAGTTCAATAAAGAATATTTTATGGAAGTAGAGAGAGTTGTCGTAAAATATGATAAAAGTATTCAATACTTGGCCTTATATGATAGGAGATCTAATTTTATATTTAAGTCATTTAAAAAGAGATTAACGTTATTTTTTGTCAAAGAACAGGTATCTTTCGTTATTAGAGTTCTCTTCAATATGGATTTTAGGCATGACAAAGTTTAGAGGTAGGGTTAAAAGTTTATGAACAAAGGTAGGGTCATGGTCATTTAAAATGTAAAAATTTATTATTTCCTTGTATACAAGGATATTTGATATCACATAATCCACAATATTACATCATATCCCTTAGATACAAGTCATACGGTTATATTTCAACAACTTCATTAAACTATTGCAAATTATTAGGTTTTCAAGATTGCAAATATCGATTAGCTCAATACCAAGAAAATTCTTAGTCTAGTATTTCAAGTTTGTTTTTTATATGTTAGCTAAAACAAGTCCTTGTCTAGTCATAGAGGATTAGGGTTGGAACCATTACTTAAGAGAATAGATTGATTAGCTGTATTTCTAGCATTAAAGGCTCATCGTAGGATGATACTACCTTCATTTATCAAACTAGAAATATCTTGATGTAACAAAATAACAAATTACTATATACATCTTCTTAAAATTGAATTATGAATTTTCCATCCAAATAAACTATTTGAGAGGATTTTTCGTATGAAGCCCAATGACGAAAAATATGTGTTCTTATGTAGAAAGTTATGCCATCAACTCCTCTATGGGAGCCTGGATTTCTTGTTCCATGTTGACCACAACATAAATTCTTCTATTTTAGGCACCTTAGATTCCTCATGCTCCCAAATTTCAACCAAAAATATATCAATTTCACTTGGGATCCAACGTAATATATTTCCTTTGCTCCATGGAAATCCATGGGAGTTATAGGATATAATAAAAAGTGTCCGAAATTGTTATTTGTTGTTATCCTTTTGGTATTTGTCCCTAATAATAACTTTTGGTTCCTAATTATTGCACATTTTCCTTCCTTCCTAGCTTGCTTTACCTTTTGAACTTTTTTCTTATTCGAGATTGGTATTTCAGAACGAGCTATATATTTATAAATATTATTAACCCTTTTAAAATCAAAGTTTTACTCATTATGTCATATTTATGGGTATAAGAGCTTATCGTAACCCAAAATAACATATTTATGTTTAATTGTTTTTCCTAGCCTCTTACTTCTATGAGGGAATTATTTGAATTTTTTATCTATTTTATTTTAATGATTCAATATTTTTCCAAAGGAAAAAATATTATATAATATATATATATATATATATATATTATATATATATATATATTATATATTATATATATATAATAGATATATTATATATATATATAGATAGATATAGATATATTAAACAAATTCTATTTTCTTTTTTCATTTTTCATCTAGCAATGTAGAAGTAGGAGATGTGATCAAAGAAGCTTTCAAACACCCAAATGTCTAAGAGTAGAGAATATGAATCGAGTATATTGACCTTTGATTTTTTAATTTCCTTATTCAATGATTAGCTTTGAATTTCCAATTACCTGCAATCTTGAGAGGCCTTTATTCCTCGCCAATTCTAATAGAACCCACAATGTTGTGAATTCCACCTTGTTATAAGATCCCTACTAGGATAATATATGCAATATAAGAAATGGGAATGACTAAAATAGAGAACCACCCTAACACCATAGCGTGAGGGGTTTCCTTGACTGGCCCCTTTGAAATCCCCCTAAGGGGTATTGAAATCGATCTCAAGTATCATTGGTTCCTAAGATTGTTTGGGTGAGGATTGGACCTAAACTGATGAGCCAAGGTAAACACCTTAGCTATAGATACCTCTGATGGAATTAATATGCAGGAAATTATGAGAGTGTCATATGTTGTCAATTAAAATGCATGGGAGGACCTTGTATGAATCCACTCACTTATTTGACCACCAAATCCTAAATGCATCACTAAGGGATGCCTCAGACCACCAATATTGAGGCTTAAAATCTCTCCATAAGATAGCTCATACCCTAATCACATAATTGTATCTCATGAAAAGGTGAGAGTGATGTTTTTCCTACATCTTGCATATAGGGCATTGGTTTGGCCCAAACTAACCACTTTTGTAGAGCTTGTCCCAAGTGAAAATTTTCTCACTAAGAACTAATCATTAGGTTAATTTGGCTTTTAGCAAGGATTTTATCCTCCATACCACCCTCCACCGTCATTTCTAGTGCCCAAAAAAACGATTTCTGAACCAAAAATGATAGCGAGTTTTGTCGTGAAAGAACCTATTTAAGGATTCATTGTCCAACAAATGGTGTCAAAGATATTGTCTCTAGGTGCCACAAAATTCTCAGAAAATATACCAACATATCTTTCCCATTCTCCTACAACACCATCTAGAAACCCCAAATCCTTTGCGGACTTCCAACCATGGCAGCCTTTCACTTGAGGTTCCTGAGATTTGATGTCTAAAAGATGAGTAATATTTTATCTCCCAAGTTCAACTAAAAGGGGATATGACTGCTTGTAATTTTCTCCTATGCCATACCATGGATCATGTCTAATTCATGCTTAATTACCATCACCCACCCTCGATTTGGCTGACTTTCCAATCATCGATAATTCTCTGACCATTGCTTTCCATGCATTCAATCTAGTGGAAACTTTGTTAGGAATTCAAATTCAATTAGAAAAAGTTTTCCTTGAGAAGTATTTGTCTTGAACAACTTTGAACCAAAGTGAATTTTCCTATGACAATCTCCACAATTTTTTTTTGGCTAAATCTTGTGAAAAAAGATATATGTCTTTAAGGCCCCAACCTCCCAACTCATTCGGAATTTCTAGGTGTGACCATGTAACCACAACGATGCCTTTGAGATTATTGTCACGTGACTACAAGAAATTGAAACCCACTTTTATAATCAGGTTTTGAATTATTTTTGGTGCCACTATAGTATGATTCCAATATACAGGTATGCTTTCTAGCACATATTTAAGAAGGACCATACACCCGCCTCTAGAGAGGAAACAATTGGTCCAATTTGATATGTGTGCCTCTATTTTCGAAACCATCGAAACCCAGTCCATAAAATGGTAATTGTTGGGTTTTATGAAGAAACCCAAGTACTTAAAGCCTTCATTCAAATCCCTAACAAAGAAAGTAAAGTAGTCTCTCACCTGCAATAATGCCTCCATTAAAATACTGTTGTAGATGATGCTTGAGTTTTTTGCATTGGTTTCCGTCCTAGTAGCCTTATAGAAAAGGTCCAATGCATTCTTTAAATATGAGTAATTTCTTTTGTCCCCCATAATGCAAGCAAGCACCTTTTTTATGAAGAGTAGATGTGTAACTGACTCTTCATTCGCTACTTTGACCCCATGAAGGAGCCCCCTAGTTTTGAACTCACCAATCAACCTGCTAAGCACTTCTTCTACAATAAAAAACAAGAGGGGAGACAAATGGCATGCCTATCGCAACCCCCTTGAGGTAAAGAAGGATTATGGAGAATCATTTATCATTAGTGTATCATTACTACAAATGTAGCAGACTAAATGCACCCCATAACCCATTTTACATTCGAAAGTGTGAACCCCAATTGTATGAGAATAAGGAAAATGAAGGTGTAGTCTACACCGTCACAGGCCTTTGACAAATCCAATTTCAAAATTTTTGCTCTCAAATTTGAAACCTTAACAGAGTGGAGCACCTTTTGTGCTACAACCATTGCATCATGTATGTTCCTATTGTGTATAAAAATAGATTGTTTTGCTAAAATGAAGGGATTGAGCATTGACTTGATCCTCCTTGGGATAATCTTAGAAATCACCATATAGATGAGGTTGCAACAAGCAATGGGACAAAAATTAGCATAGTGAGTTCCTTCTTTTATTGTAGGGATGAGATGCAAGATGGTTGAATTGATATATTCCAACACCTTGTCTCCCAATTGATATTCTCTTACCACTTTCAGTAAGTCATCCTTGATTAGATCATAGAACCCCGCATAAAACTCAATAGGGAAGCTATCATACCCGAGACTTTTGGACCTTTTCATAGATTTTAAAGTTACATGGACTTCATGTTATGGAACTTCTTCTGTGCAAAAATAATTTAGCTATTTTGAAACCACCTTGGGAAATTTGGAAATAACTTGCAGTATCTCCTAGATAGGGCATCCTGAAGGAGACTTAAATAGAGTTTAAAATAAAAGAACACTCTCTGCGTATTTTTATAAAAAGTAACATTGGAGAAATTTTGAGGTCTAAAATGGGCCTCCTAAGAAAAATGTACAAACACAATAAACTTTATAAGATCCAATAGGATTCAAGATGATGATGTCAACCATGGGGGGTGATTCACCATTTTTGGGGTTAAAAAGTAAAAATATTCAAAAATAATCAAACTACTTTTTCAACTTGTATTTTCATCTTATCTCCTTAAGTTTTTACTCAAATTTCGAGCGGATTACTTGCTAGATGCATAATTTGATTCCTCATCCAAGGAGTACCCATGTTTCATACTTGTGATGGACCCTACTACATGAAAAATGAGAAATACATGAAAAAGCATTTGCAATCACATTTTTCATGTATTTATCATTTTTTGTGTAGCAGGGTCCATCACAAGTATGAAACATGGGTACTTCTTGGATGGGGAATCAAATTATGCATCCAACGACTATTCTCACTCGAAATTTGAGTAAACTCGTAGGGAGATAAGTTGTAAATATGAGTTGAAAAATAGTTTTTTTTCTTTCTTCCATCTAAAATTTGATGATGTAATCTAATCTTATTTTATTATTTCCACTATTATTTTATAATTTCCTTGGGGGGCATTTATACCTCAAAATTCCCCTAATGTTAAGGGGGATTCATTAACATCTTGAATAAACCAAATCGAATTTTTATTCTTCCTGAAACTAGCATCTTGATGGAAGAACTTAGTGTTATTGTCAACTGCAAAGTGGAAAATGGCCCTACTTTTCAATCTCCAATGTTTTTCCTCTTCCAACAACAATGAGTATATTTCCTCTTCTAATGACTTTAAAGGAGACATATTTTCATTATATATAGAGTTAGCATTGATTTCAAAGCCTAAATTCTTGAATCTGATTTTCCACTTCGATCAATCTCGCCTGTATTTTTAAGTAGTGATCATTTTCCCACACCCTCGATGCTTGTTTGACTATGGCCATACATTTTATAAATTTGACCATGAAATATAAGTGATTGGAGGGACTTGATGGTATCCTAAAATTGGAAACCATAAAGCAATAGTCCTCATCAATGAGCTGAGATGGGTTTAACCTGAATGGGATCGCCTTAGATAGGTCATGAAAGGAAAATTGTAAGAGAATGGACCAATGATCATATATCCCTTTGGATCCCACCAAATATATGAAATAAATTCCTAAATTTATCATAGCTTCTGAAAATAAAAATATTTCAAATCTCTTTGGTACTTCGTTTTCCACATAGAAACCATTCATCTAGGTGGGAAGGATCTTAACCAGCTAAAGATGCATTAAGTGGTGCTTCATCACTAAATTCGAGAAGAATAGATGTAGAGGATCCAAACAGGGATTGGATCCCCACACTTCTCACAATATCAAAGTAAATTTCATGTCGCCTCCAATGATGATGTAACCTGTCATCAATGGTGCCTGTAGAGCTCAATTATTCCCAGAAATGCTCTTGATTAAAATAGGACCCATAGATATAGTTTTATATAGGAACATCATAATCCTTAAAGGACAACTTCCCTATAATGGCTGAAGGAAAATATTTGTAGGATAAATATTTGAAATCGGGGCTCCATCCAATGATTAGACCACCAAAGAAGTCATTTGGGTCCACATGGAAGAAATTCCATTACCTTAACATCCATTATAAAATTTTCCTCGCTTTTACACCAAAGTAAATGGTCTATTGAAACATTATGATATCAGGTTTGGCAGAATATAACATTATTCTAAGGGAAATTCTTTTGTGTGTACCCCCAATGCCCCTTGTGTAGAAATTAATATGTAGATTCAATATTGCACATGAAATTTACAAAATCACAAGACTTGAAACTACTCTACTATTCTGTGGAAGTTACACCATCTAGAACAAGAATCATAGAGATGTAAAAGGAAACATCACACATGCATAGAGATTTATCTATGGAAAAGGAACTTCTCAAAACCCCTTACTATATATATTGTATTGATCAGAGAATAGAGATGAATACATATGATTGCTCAAGCCTAAGCACGCCCTGCAAGTGTATAGCCTATCTATTTGCCTCATTGACTAACTATGGTCAACACTTAGCCAATTTTCAATCCCTCCAAGCTCTTATTTCCTTGCATTATTCCCTTGAAAAATTGCCCCTATTTTTTAGGAATTTCCCACCATGGAATTACACAGTTGCCTTAGTTCCTTCCTCTGACTACATGCACCACCTGTACGCATTGGAATATGCTACAACTGATAGTACATTGCCTTGGAATCTCCATCTCAACTGGGTAACTAAAATTCTATGCATGCAAAACTTATTTCGGGTTAATTAATCAGTTAAGTGGTTGAAGTTCCACTTCCACAACTTGACCTCCACTAGTTCTTCTAATAGTTAGAACTAGTTAAACTGACAATAACTCAAATTAGTTGAAATAGATGACTAAAAAATAATAATAAATCACGCAAAACTAAACTCTAACTCGTCGAACTCGAATTTACTAAGTAAAATAAGTGACATAAGCCATGTCACACAAGTTAACATCATCCAAGTTGTTCGTTGATGTGGAAATTTGAATTTTCTCTAGTTTGACTAAGGAAAAGTCAAACTGAGATTTTCTTGTTGCATTTTCAACACTCCCTCTCAGCAAGAAAGGGATTATAAACCACCCCTATCTTGCACCTGTGGAACTCAAACTTCCCTCTTGACAAGGCCTTTGTCAAAATATCAGCATCATCTAGCGAAAATCCACACATTGCACCGTCCAAACCCAAATCTCCATGTGTCATTTGCAAAGGGGACCACTATCATCAAGATTGTCCTTACATCCCTCAAATCTTAAGGGACTGGTCTCCTTGTTTGCACAATCTGGTGCCATCAACCTCTGACAGTCATGTTGAGAGTACACTATTAACTAGTGAAAACGAAGTCTTTGGACAAAAAGGAAAATGTAAATTTCCTTGCAAATTGTGTGAAGGCAATCATGTCATCCACCATTGTCCCTTACTGGATGAAGCTAAAAGAGTCTTGGATAACCCTTGTGCTTCACTGCTACGGCTTCCTCCTAGGTACAAGAAACTCTTACCGAGTCCGTCGCTAGTTGAAAACCCGACTGACACAACTTTGTGGTCAGTCTAAGCATCTATCATTGAAGATAAACCCTCTAAGTCAGCACCAGACGAAAGTCAAAAGGTCGAGGTGGCAATCAACCCGGTCTTGTCTTCAGAAGGTCCATCTTCAGATGATACAGTCAATGAAGAGAGTGAGAATGATACTGTTCAAATTCTTTTCGTAAGCATAGACTCCGATGAACATGGGGAGATTTACCCATTCCTTTACCGCAGGAAGGAAGTTCGTCAGGGTCATATCCAGCCGTTTATTCGGTCCCACCTCCGAGCAACCTAGTCGTTTCCTTCGATTGGAATCTACTAGGCAGACCCCGTTTACCGTCTAATGTACCATTCTGAATCATTGTACAAGCTTACAGAATGGTCATGGTCAGTACCATCATAGATGAAGGGGCTTCTGTGAGTATCCTTTCCTCAACTGCTTGGAAAGCGCTTGGTTCACCATCGCTTCTGCCTAAGATGCAAAATCTAACAAGCTTCGACAAAGGAACCAGTCAACCGTTAGGGATCCTTCCAAGATTGGCTATAAATTTAAGAGGGAAAACCGTGCATCTGAACATAATGGTAGTCCAAGGACCTTTAGATTATATTCTACTCCTTGGGCGTGACTATATTTATAGCATGGGAGCCATTGTCTCCTCACTCTTTCGAGTAATGTGTTTTCTGCATGAAGGTCGAGTGGTCCAGCTCGTAGACCAACTTTCATTCCCTGGCTCACACATAGCTAATAGTCAAATTCCATCCCTAACTAGTCTTTTCACGCAAGGAATGTCTCATCAATCTCCAGTCCGTCCACCTAAAGAGCGTGAGTAATTCGGTGGTCATGACTGAAACCCAGGGGGCATGCACCCTGGTCTGCTTCGGCAGGGAAACTTTGGGTATAGGGTAGGTTTCCGCAAAGGATATATGACTAATCTAACACTCGTCCATTTAGGAAGATGGGATTAGACCGGAATAAGATTCCCTCGTCAAGGTTAGGTGGTTGGAGCTAGAATCACCTTTGTCCAAATGGACTAAGCCGCGAAGTGTTTATGCCTGCTACGTGGATGGAAACTATCTTGCAAATGTGATAAACTCGTAGGATTGGTCGTTGCTAACTTACATAAAGAAAGGATATGGAGCAAAGCTTCAAGTGGTGCAAGCTCCATAAAAATGGAACCTATTAATGAGACATCCTTATTATACGACTGGCACGAGTAGTTTTTATGCGAAGTTCAAGCTCGTTAAAAATTAAACCTAAGCACTGAGCAAATGTTCCCCTAGAGTTTAAGCTCATTAAAAAAATGAACCAACCTCTGGTAAATAACCATTGCCCTGGTCGTGTTCTTACCATCACCTCCACTCTGTTTTAGCTGATCATTTGCCTCCATTTGATTATTTACCCTTTTGAGGAATAGCTGCAACGAGTGATTCTGTTAGCTATCCTTGTGACATTGCCATGATTGGAAAATTCCAAACCTTACCTGGAATTAGCAGCTACCCGAAAATATCACTCATTCCTCAAAAACGAGTCTCCTTTAAGCTCTTTTCATCTGACTCGTAAAATATGAAAAGATTTCCAAGCAATTGGCCTCTCTAGCTCATTAAAACTATCGGAAGTGTTATCCCTCCTCTAGATTTTAATCTTTTTGGACCTGAGGGATTATTACACAAAAAGATCAAGCACTTGTCTTGTTCGGCTTATTAAAACTATCGAAAATTCATCCCTTTCGTATTATTTTATACTTTTTCGGACTTAAGGGATTATATGATGAAAAAGGATTACTGGAGTTTCCTTTCCATCCCTTTTCAGACTCTCTAAAATTGAAAAAGGACCGAGTTGTATTTGTCATTAAACTCATTAAAACCAATAGAGACAAGCTTGTCCATAGAGACAAGAATGAGTTTCACTGTCGCTAGGCTCGTTAAAACATAGCGACGGGTTTGCCCGAAGGGAAAATTATAGAACAAGCATATGTTATCCTCCTCAAGCTTGATAAAAATAAAGGGGTACTGGTTAGCAATGACTGGGGAAAATTGGGAAGAAAACTTGAAGAAACTTTATTGGTAACGAGTCGCTCTTGAACATGAAAATTTCACTCCATCACCATGATTGAGTCGGGTTGGGTTATTCCGTTCACCGGTCATACTACCATTGGTCCATCGTACCATCCATATTTGGGGTTAACACTACCAATCCATTTCAGTGTCGCCGATATGTTCAAGAGAAGTCGATCAGAGA
>APFE031439536.1:3595-37684 GCA_000404065.3 Pinus taeda
TTATGAGAACATCACTCTTGAAGGGCAAAATTTTTAATATAACGTTTCTTGACGGGAAGCATAAGGACCCAAAACGTCGAAAAAAAATTGTATGACGGGTAAAGAGAAATCCAAATTCCTACCCTGATACTGATTATCAATATGGATCATAGAAGTATGAGATCTAACTCTATATATATATATATATAGAGTTATATAAGAAATCTTTTGTTAAAATATTTCAACTACTATTACTATTTTACATTTTGAGTGTTTTTAAGTTATATTTTTTGGGCGTTCTTGTTTAAAATATAGTAGTGTTTTGTTGGAATTACAAGTTTAAGGTGAGTAGTGAATTTGTTCAAATTGAACTCGTTTATGCATTAAAAAATGTAATTTAGACAATTTTGATGTATAATTTTTTTTCAAACTTTGCACTTTATAAGAGGTTTGCACCTTAAGGGATTTTATCCTTCTTAGTGCTTATTAAATCCACTCTGACTTTTTTTTTTATAATAGTGTAAACACAAACATATATATCATTATTTGTCAACTCCATGTTGACCACACATATCTATCTCATCTTCATAAACACATCACCACAATGTTAAAAAAAAGGATGTGTGATTTCATCTATTCTCAGTGTGGAGTTGAGATGTGTCCCTTTTAAATAAATACAAAATATTCTCCAAATAAATGGACAATGTGGGATATAATAATTTTAAAAGACAAAATATAAATATGTGCCAGTTTTAATTAAAATCATTATAAAACATCAATAATTCCACCTTTTATGGGCTCACTAATTGGTTATTCATATTAATAAAATATTTAGAAAAAAAAAGAAAAAGAAAAAGAAAAAAAAAAAAAAAAAAAAAAAAAAATTATATATAATAAAAATTAGATATATATAATTATATAGTATAATATATATATTCAATAAAATAGTATAATTATTATAATTAAAAAAAAAAAGTCGATATAGAACTTAAACAAAGCAACTTGAATATCCATTGTAACTAATACACTTCAATATCAACTTCTATTTAGATATATGGATAGAGAGAGTAAATATAAGTAAGTAAATATGTGTTTGTGTGTAAGACTTTGTAAATGAAAATAAAAAAATTCAATTACTTCTATTAAGAGACACATGACTAATTCATTTAATTCTTAATAATACTAATAATAATAATAATAATAAATTCTTTGTGGATCATAAATTGAATATTTCAATATGCAAGATTAAGTAATATTGACATATATTTACAATGTATGAATTAGATGAAAATAAATTAATATGAAGAATATGATCCATAAATAAGATACTTCAATGCCAACTATCTATATATTATATATGTGTAGAAGACTATATGTGTGTAGCTAAAAAACTAATTTTGTATGTTAAAATATTACAATCACTCTCACTATTTTACATTTTTCGCCTTTTAAGTTATATTTTATGGTATTTTTATTGGAAATGTAGTAAAGATTTGTTGGAATAAAATATTTAAGATTTGTTAGAGTTGAGCCCCAAGTGTTAGCTCAATTGGTCAAAATCAGTGCCTCACCATCGAGAGGTCACAGTGTCCAATCTCCCCGAAGCCCTTGGGGTTAGGCCTTGCTAGTGGGCCACAGGGCTAGATTCCCTTCGGGGTCGATCAACCCCCCTATTTTTTCGTGGACGTAGTCAACCCCCCTCATATTTTTTCGTGGACGTAGTCAACCCCCCTATTTTTTTGTGGACGTAGCGCCACCCGTTGACCAGGGTGTCTGTAAACCACAAAGTAATAAATAAATAAATAAATAAAAATTGTTGGAGTTGAACTCATTTATACATTCATATATATCGAAACATTACAGATCAATCTTAATCACATACTTATCAAGTACCCAAGGTTTAAATCTCTTGAGGCACACTGACTTTTCCCTAGATGTAGCATCACCCATTGACCAGGGTGTCTATGAACCACAACCTAAAATAAATAAACAAATAAATAAATAAATAAAAATTGTTGGAGTTGAACTCATTTACATATTCATATATATCGAAACATTACAGATCAATCTTAATCACATACTTATCAAGTACCCAAGGTTCAAATCTCTTGAGGCACAATGACTTTTTCAAGATTTGCACTCTAAAATAGGTTTGCATTTTAAAGGATTTGATCCCTCTTACTCTGTTAATATGGATCCTTCTAGGTCCATCATTGAAATGGATCTATACAAGTGTAAACACACACACATGTATATATTAATTATTTGTCAACTCCATGTTCACCACTTCAATATCAACTTCATATTTATATATATGGATGGAGAGAGTAAATATAGGTAAGTAAATATGTGTTTGTGTGTGAGACTTTGTAAATGAAAATAAAAAAATCAATTACTTCTATTAAAAGACACATGACTATTTCATTTAATTCTTGATATAAATAAAATATTATCATAATAATAATAAATTCTTTGTGGATCGTAAATTAAATATTTCAACATGTTGGATTAAGTAATATTAACATGTATTTACAATATATGAATTACAGTAAAAGAAATTAATATGAACAATATGATCCATAAATAAAATACATCAATGCCAACTATCTATATATTATATATGTTTAGAAGACTATATGTGTGTAAATAAAAAATAAATTTTATGTTAAAATATTCCAAGCATTTTCACTATTTTACATTTTTGGTCCTTTTAAGTTATATAGTTTGATATTTTTATTGGAAAAGAAGTAAAGATTGGTTGGAATAAAATGTTTAGGTTTGGTAATAAAATTTGTTGGAGTATGAACTCATATATAATATATATATAATATATATTATATATATATTATAATATTATTATATTATATATTAATATATATATTACACTAAATTTTCAACTCCTTATTGCCAACATATCATCCCTCTTCATTAATAACCATCGAAAGTTTAACCTAAAAACATACATCGAGAAGTCTTTATTCTTAGTATGTAGAAAGAATGCTGTCATGTTCCCTCATGTTCTATTGTATATTAATATAATAAAAAAAAAAAATAAAAATTAAAGGAATTGAGGTCGACTTAACATAAAAATAGATCCCTGTATGGCAGAGATGTTGTAGTGTTTGTAAGTGAGTATAAACATTTAAATGTAGGCTTACTTAATAAATAAAAAATTAAATGTAATAAAAATAATAAAATTTAGTTTGTGATATTGTAATTTTTTTTTTATTAATAAAATTACAAACAATCTTTTGGATAAAATAAAATCATATTATACACATCACATTAAAATATATAACATGTTAGATTTGAGTATTGGGTGAGTGCTTCAATGAGAACTCAACTATGGTTTGTCAAGTTTGTAGATAATTTCGTCTGAAGGTAGAATATGGCAACCATGGTAGCCCATTTTGTGCATGCGAGTTGTTCCTCTGACCCATAGTCCTAATAGCCCCATTTAGTGGCCCCTTGAAGGGTTGAGGTCCCCTGCTATTGTAATATCATGACAAGATTGTAGGAGATGAAAAATAATAACGTACCATTGATAGTTGGCAACAACACTCAAGAATAAACCCTACTGTTAGGGGCTCACTACCAAGCAAAACTGAAAAAAAAAAAAAAATGCCTTCCAGAAGCTACATCGAATCCAAGGTTTGTGAAACCATACAACCAAACTTTGAAATTGAGGCAATTCATAAAGGTTCACGCTCTCATTTGCAAGTTTATGGGTATATGGCTAAAGGAACGCGACCTAGTGAAATTAATATAGTTAAAATAGAAGTCGAAGGGTTTGTTGGAACTTCACCTTCACACCAAAGGTTTTTTCATAATCACTTTCGCAGATATAGAGGACTAGAAGAGGGTCTTTGAGAATGGACCACATTTTATGAACAACTCTAGCCTGTTTGTGAGGTTTTCGGTGGAGTGTTATAATCCAGAGAAAGAGAAGTTCTTATCTACTCCAGTGTGGGTTCATCTCTTTTCTCTGTCGAAGGATTTTTGGGAGTTAGATATTTTATAAGGGTTTGGAAATGCAATATGATAATTTTGCATGATTTATGATATCACAGAGAGAAGGCAACATGATTATTACACCCATATTTGTGTGTATATGAACATCTTTAAATCCTTGTGAGAGTTTATCAAACTGGAATAGCAAGATTATGTATGGAATTAGTCGATAGACTATGAGCACATCTCATTTAAGTGTAGACGATGCCATAAGAATAGGAATATCAATAGGGATTTATGCATTACCATGGTAGAGGAACAACATAATAAGTACTTGGGAGACATAGATGGGATTCACCCTGTGGGCTCTAGAAGAGGCAAATCGACTTGAAACCAAGTGGTCCAACTTGAGTAGAGAAAACCACAAGGTAAGGAATCATCATATTTTAGGTAGAACCAATTCACGATTCTTGAGAAAATCGACAATCTAGGTAAAAAAAAAGACCAAAATGAAGAGCTTAAGATCAAAATAATTGATATGGCGAAGCCCAACAATAAGGAGCCGAAGAAAATAACACCGAAGAAGAAAACCTCAAAGGATGTTGAGGAATACCACAAGCATAAGGAAGTTCAGACCCACACTAGAAAAATTTTAGAAGATGAGGACCAATAGGATCAATTAAGCACAAATTCATTGACCATGTTGGAATTTTTTCAAATCTAGGCTCGTGTAGACACAAGAAATTTCTATTAAATAGCTTCAACATTTTCTCCACCTTTATGAGAAAGGACATAAAATATTTTCCAATTCAATCGGAGAGGTGAGGACAACCACAATGGAGAAAGATAATGAATCTAAAAAAAAACATCATAGTCAACCCCAAACCTCATAGAGATGTCTAAAAGGAACAAAATTCTCTTATGAAGTACTTGATAAAGTAGTGGAATAAATGTTAAACTCTAGGAAAGTGAGATAGATCACAAAATACTACAAAATCTCTTCCTCCCTTCCCCAATGAAAGTGGTCACTATTACCACTCAAATTAGCAGGGGACCTAAAAGGGGTTACTAGGAGGGAAACTACTAGATTAAGGGCAACGATGGAGGCTTAACCCACTATCACTAGAACTAAGTCTCCTTGCTCTTTATAGACTTTCACCGATGGGAAGAGTCCCGGTAGTGTAGGGATCAATTGTAAAGTATATGTCAATGGATGGCTAGAAAGTGGCCTTGGAAACCCTTTCCCAATGATGGAGTGAAGAATGGAACTTGCTTGCTCTTTAAGTAAGGGACTTGGTCCTACAGAGGTAACAGGTGAGGATTAGAGGGTTCAGGGACAAAGAATATGCTTTATTTACGAGGTTCTCAATACCTATAATCCTTGGGAAACTTGGATTCCAAAATGGTCCTTAACAAATAATCTTTATCAAGAAGTGGGAGCACACAGGGATAAGTGGACCCAGCCCAGGTTCAGGGATGGAATGCAGCAACCAATGATGTTCCCATCCTAGACAAGGTGAAGGGAAAGTACCAAACAAGAATATTTACCTCAAAAGGTTGAATTGATCATGTTGAGGTCTAGCCTGTGGGATGCTTAGGTAAAATTCGATCCTAGAGCTAGGGTTTCAGGATTCCTAGAGATTCCACCATTAGAATTGCCTAAAATTTTGAGGAGAGGGAGGGGTCTCAGTAGCATAATAGCTTGTAGGAGATCGAAGTTTTTCCTTGGGTCAATTCCTAAGGTATTAATTCCCTAGGTGACATTTGAGGGCTAGACCCAAGAAAAAGTGATAAAAGGTGAAAACGGTGAAGGAGATGACCACCCTTTCTAGCGATCAAGGCCTAATTCACTTGGGGATATGGATTCAAGGATGATGATGAGTAAGAACTTAGTTTCTTCATCAAGGAGGCCTGAAAAGTTAGCTTCATGCAATGTTGAGAGAAATAAAAGAAAAGTGACCTTCAAGCATTTATAATTTAAATAAAACGATGCAATCTTATCAGGACAAATGATCTCTACGACATTTCATTCATATAACATTGGCCCATACATTGAATTAGCTAAACCATGCTCAATTCTAGATTTGGATTATGCAACAACTAGCCCTAATTTTAGTTGTATGCAACAACAAGAATAATAGCATCAAAATTCTCTTACAACACTATAGATTATATCTAAAGAACAAATTTTTTACAAGACAAATATCCAAGACTAGATAAATAGCTCAAATCCATATCCCAAAACTCTTCTATCTCCAAACAATATCCTCCAAGGAAAAACTGTGAAGTTCCTATGATTTGAGATATCCCAAGTCAAGTGATGATACAAATGAATGTATCTAACATCAATATATAGCCTCATAAGGAATTTGAATTAGCCTATGGGCCTACATTAGCCCATAATGATAAAAAAATGTGCAGATAAAACCCCTATTAGTGACAAGCTCACAAAACTAGCTCACAAGTGTAAAAATAAGCCTCACAAGGGGCCAAGTAATAATATGTACATGTCGCAGGGCCCTCTAAACACATAATAATATGAAGAAGTTCCATATTGAGGAATAAATTCCTCAGAATATGATGCACAAGAGGGTTTCCCCTTATTGTATATGAAGTAGACTTGTGGTGCTCCCAGTGGGTTTGAGGGCACATAAATGACCCCATGGGTCTCCATATGAATCAAAGATTCTTGTAGATCCTCTTCAAGGGTCCAAGTGGTGGAATGGATGTTTCCATGACACTGTGCAAGTCCTGGGAAACCTATCAAGAGTGTGGGCTCCTGCGGGGACCTGCTGGGAATAATGTACCAAGCATATCACCATCATCACAAAAGTGGACTGTTAATAGTCTCTGATCATCCATGAAGATCTGTGGAGTGTGGTTTGCCACTATGGAGGCCAATGTGTCTTTATGCACACCCTACATCCACCAATGTAGACCTCTGGGGGTTAGGATCCTATATAGGGAGATCAAACCAAAATGGAAGCCACTTGTAATCCTGCATAAGATCCAATGTGTCACCTAGGCTTCGAGTACAACAATTCATTAAAATAATTGGGTAAAAGAGTTTAGAAATCATGGATTACAAGGTGGGCACTTCATAATGGAATGCCCTTCTGTAGTGAGCTTTAGCATGTGCTAGTGTCTCCAATCTCCGAAGGGGGTTAGCAGGGTACCTTATTAGGTGGTTTCAGCCCTTAACAAAGATAGTATGTCCAAGGTACATTGCTCTAATGGGGGTGGCAAGTGGAAAATAAGTGGAATGGAATGGGGAATGAGAGGGGAAATCTTGGGCCACATAGTGGGGCACAGGGGTAGCAAGATAATGGGAATCCCACACCTGGGTATGTAATGTGTAGGAGGGAGAAATCATTGTACATGAGGTGCCCTAACCTTGATTTTTCCACACTTCTTTATATTCCTTTTTATTTTTATGAATTTCTTTAATTAATTACTTGGGGCTAAAAGGAAAGAGAACGATATGTAAGATATAACAATGATTACCACCTTTTAGGTGGGGAAGTTCATTTCCCTCCAGGGGTTGGGGCAATCATGGGTTCCTGAATGATAAAGGAGGCTAATCTAGGGCCTATGGAACTAGGATGATGGCCATGGATTGGGATAGATCTCATGCATTGGTGTTTGTCCACATGTTTATTATTTTTTCCTCCCCATCTTTTGCATTTTGTGGTACAATTGCCTATTAAATGTGGCCAATTATGCTTTTCACCTTTTCTTTTAATTACTTCAACCTTCAAGGCATCATTCTAGGACTGACCCAAGGTGGGGGCAAGGGGATAGGGGGTTGGTCCTATGTGGACTGAAAATGGAAATGTGGACCCAGTTGGGAGAAAAGATGAATGGGGGTATAGTGAGTGGAGAGGAAGTAATATGTGCGAGTAAAGAAGCAGGACCACGCACCAAAAGTTGGGGTTTCCTAATTAGTACCACCCTAGAACCAAATGGTGAATAAAGGAGATCCCACGAGACTAAGATACAAGGGTAGCAACCAAAAGATATTAAGGGGGCAAGACCACAAACTAAGCCCACTCTTTCCGCCAAATCCCCCCATCAATCCATACCTAGAAATATCCATGATAGGTAAACCCAATACTAAATTACCAGATGACAACACATACCTTTAGATTCAGGAGGCCCATCTTTAAAGATACGATCAATATAGGTGGGTGAAGGACCAAATGGATGGCTCATGTGGTAGAGAAATGGCACAACAAGCTACTAGGAAGCATCAAGGGGTTGCTGGCTACTGACTGAGGCTCAACATGGAGAAAACTTTCTCTTGGGGATATCACCCACAAAGTGGTTAGTAACATCTAGCTCCAACTGGGACGTGATCTCTCGAAGAAGTCGATGAGGTTACTCGAATGGGAGGTCACGGTAACTCCAACAATCTCTTGGTAGACTTATAATAAAACCAAAGTTTATGGAATCTTGGATTAAACTAGTGTAGGAAGTAGTTGTTTAGATGAAAATAATGGAAATGCATATTACAAATATAAATCACTGAAAATAAAGCATTAAAATTATGATCTAAAAAAACAAGAGTAAAATGAATCTTATGGAGCATAGCCAATAAAAAAGAGGCCTCTAACTTAGAGGTCCTAGTTGTCCTTCCTCATTATTTCTATTCTAACAAGATTAGTTTCACCATAAAACATATCACAACCAAAGTAGTAAAATGCATAAACACAATTTCCAGTTCAGCGCTTAATATAGAAGGAAGATGCTCTAACTTAGATTCCTTGGTTGACCTTCCTTGCTTAAAATCAATTACTGAAAGGAAATCATTCAAAAGCATAAATGAATCATGGCATATAATGAATCTATTCAGAAAATATTCACCAAAAACTATAAAGAAAACAACAATATAAATATTCACAATTATGCACAAAACTACATTGCAGTGTACTTATCTCAGAATGGGGATCCTCCACCCTTGCTTGTTACACTTGAAACTATCAGCTACTGTAGATCAAAAAATCACATTCCACAACAAGAAAAACAAGAATATTGAAGAGAAGTTCCTCAAATTGAATTCAGAAGTAAAGATGGCTCAATAGTCATGATAAATGTTCATAGTTACTAAATAGTTGTGCTTAAATAAGCCAAAAATATAACAAACTCGACTAAAATAGTTGTAACGACCAATGAGAATCCTAATACATCTAATCAGGTCAAACTCATCCCTTTTTCTTCACAAAATATGGTAGAATCCCACTAAATCACAAAACTTCCCCTTTATTTAGGGATTTCTGGGTGACTGGTCAAGTTTGACCAGGCATCCTTGGTTCCCATACTTCTCGAATATATATTCCATTTCCACCCATGTGTCCTGCACATATGACTTTAATGGAGCCATTACGATAAATTCTGTTCTAGTCAAAAAAAAAAAATTTAATACCCAATTTTTACTAAAATTTCTAAAATTTAAAAGGAAAAATTATTTTACCTTAAAGTGAAATAAGAGGCAAAAATATGGGAAAATGAGCATGGTATGATGGCAAGGGATGATATAAAGATGGAAAATTCATGGTGAAAAATACTCAAAACTATTGGCCAATAGTGGGAAAAAATTATCTCCATTCAAGTTAGAGGGATGTCCTTGGAGAAAGAAAGTTTGTCATTCTAGAGGTTTAGGGCTCCCTTTCTATGTACAAAATCGAGGAATGAATGATTACTCTCGAGAAATCCTCATCACCATCATTTCTTGTAATATCATGTTTTGAGATGTCACATGGTTGTGATGAGAGGGGAATGAATTGTGAGAGAAAGAAGGAATGCAATACATAGGTCTCTTAATGTGATGGTCACAGTGTGGAGGTGAGGTTGCAGAGTGATCATAATCTCGAGGATGGGTCAAAGGGGATAAAGTATATTCAATGAAGGATTCCTCCTTGACACCATATTCAGAAAAGGGAATATGGGCATGGTCACTCGAGGTGATATCAAAAGGGATGAGGGACTTACTTAACAAAGACTAAATGTGATGAATAAGAAGGAAAGGCAAAGGGAGGGTGAAGTGTCATATTTAATGAGTTTTCCTTCCCCATAACCCAAAGGTTCAAGTGATTTGAATACATAATCATAAGTTTGATAGGTAAGAGCATCTTTCTTTCCTCATTATAAGTATTAAAGATTGGGCTTTCATTAAAAGGAGAGTCAATCACTTCCATCAAAGATTGTGCTTTTTTATGCAAGGGAAAATAACATTTATCCTTCCCAAGGGCATCAATGGGTATCTAATCACAAGTAATGTCTAGGATAGAGGAAAAACCAATCTCAATCTCGTACTCATCAGTATCATAAATGGGAGAAAAATCAAATTAGGGCCCAAAAATATCCCATTTATCCTTTTCAATGTGGAAATAATCTCCAATTTCATTCTCCAAGGAGCTCATGGGGCCACCTTCCTCAAGGTTTTCAAAAGGAGAGTCATCAGAAGTGTCATCCTTGAGAAAGGTAAGGTCGGTATATTTAATTTCTATAACTTCAATGTCCTCAACACATGTGCTCTCAAAATCATCCTGCCTGTCTTGCACCCCCAACGAGGACTCATGTTCCCTAGAATCCTCAAATTCTTCACTATGTGTTTGGTGTTGGTTAGGATGTGATTCATTCCCTTCTTTATATAGGGAGGACTTATCCACCTTCATTCACTCTCGAAGAATGACATCCAAGGTATTCACTATGTGGTCTTGATAAAGCGCCTCCAAAAGAAGGTCATCGGTAGGACACTCTTTATATTCACTCTTCATGTTACAGAGCCTTTCCAGTTGCCCAAAATAGTGGGAAAAAACCTCTCGGAGTTACATGTGGTCATCAGTTTCCTACAAGAATTTTCATATTCCATCATCCATTCTTGCAATGTCTAAGGGGTCTCAAGGTTGATATCTTCCTCATTATCCTTAGAGGACATGCTTTTCACTTCATGAGTCTCTCCTTTGGAACCACTATTAAAGTATGCATCAATAAGAGGAACTTCTTCCAACATAAAATCATATTTAATATCTTTCTCCTCTCGAAGGGCCATATCTAACATTAGGGATATGTCCTCATGAGATTGGAACCTTGGCCCTTCATGCAACAAGAACTATGTAGTCAACATTGCAAGAGAGGGAATTATTTTGGGTGTACATGATTCGAGCCTATCAATACTTGGGGTAATGGATAGGAGAAAAATTTTCATTTGGTCACAAGGTTGAGATATATTTTTCTTTGAAAGGAACCTCACAAACCTTACCATGTGGTTGTCTACGGAACACAAATCCCCATTGAACATTGACATATTCTTCACAGATTTTGATGAAGGGAATATTGAGGTCCCTGTCATATCTATGGCGGGAAAATATGTGGTCAACATGTTGTTGGTTCCTTAATAGCATGGGATTTGCAAGGGTGAACGAAATTTCCTTAACAAATGCTTGCTTCACTGTACAAGCATTGACTTTTTGAGTTCAATGAAGAACTAGGGCTTCATTCTTCCAATACAATTGCCAAAAGATATATCAATAATGTGATATGGGGAAAAAAATGCATGTTTCGATCCCCAGGAACGGTGCAAACAATGTTACCACTCAAACTAGCATGGGACCTAAAAGGGGTTCCTAAGAGGGAAATTGCAAGGTTAAGGGAAATGGTGGAGGCTTAGCCTACTATCACCACAGCTAAGTCTCCCTGCTCTTTACAAATTTTCACCAATGGTAGGAGTCTCCATAGTCCAGGGATCACTTGTAAAGTATATGTTAATGGATGGGTGGAAAGTGTTGGGCATCAGATCCCCCCACAACATGTTTTTGGGCTCAAAGCCCAAGTTTTGGTCAAATGTATTGTAAGACTCTGCGAATTGCAGGTGCAGAGTGCGACGTATAGGTTGAGTCATAGCGTTGTCCACCCTAAGTTTTGTAATGTAATGTAATGTCATGTCAGCCTACCCATGGTCCGCGGACCATGGGATTGTATAAATAGAGTGAGGCTCTAAGTTGTAAAGATAGCGAATTGGAGAGAGATGAGTACAAACGGTTCGAGCATAGCGTAAGAGTCTATGTGTATTGGGTTGTAGTAGTAGGAAGAGGCTCTGCAGCTGAGAGCCCAGAGGCCTAGTAGAGTTTGTAACCGTGAATGAAGAATAATAAAGAGAAGTTGATTCCAATTTCTATGCATCTGCTTGCATTCTATACATTTATTTTGTTTTGTTTATCACGCACACTTATATGAATGTTGGATATACTGTTAAATATCACTAGACTTACACAAATAAGTTAAGTAATTGAATAATAATAGGTTAATAGTAAGGAACTTGGGTAATAATACGGATCATGCCTTGAGTAAGGTTGCGAGAAGGCAGCATAACAGGTTGCTAGGGACTAATAGATGCACACAATGATGTGTGCACAGTGTCAAACTGCAGACCACCAGAGTTCATCAGACATTCCCAGGGTGCAGAAACCTGGTTCTAGCACCCTCCCATACTACTGCGGGTGGGACCTCAATTCGCGCTCTGTGGACTATTGTCGAAAGGGCCAGTAGTACCGAGATTCGTTTGGCTAAATCACGTCTGAACCTAGGTCAAGCCCCTTCAAGCCAACAAATGGTTCTGTTGTCGGGACCGGGATCTGCATAAGGGATATCTAATGTCGTGCCATTATATTCCAACAAAGAAAGAAATTGAAGGGTGGTTGTACAAGAAGATTCACGAGTTTGCGGTGAAGGAAAATAGAAATCTGCGAGTATCTAAGGAACAGTGGTTGGAGCGCTACTTTTATATGGAAACCCACGAAATTTTCTTCGCATCCTTTCCTTTTGAGTTATATGAGTGGATCGCAAAGCTAGTAGATAGTCACAGAAGGTGTAGGCTCGATAAACTAATCATGTGGACTCTGGAATTAGTGTGCACACTAGAAGCATCAGGAGATAAAATCGCGTGAGCTATGGACCATTGGCTCGACCGAATTATAGGAGGATTTATCACCGAGTTCGTAGTAGACACGACCGTCAGCTACACTGAGGCAAAGCGATGTTTCCTCAACGGGCCATGAGGTAAGTATATCAAATATTTGAACACTTGGATTAAGATGTTATTGTGTTAAAAGTGGGGTATGCGAATAAATTAATGTTTGGCACTACGCGAAGTGGGAAGACCTACAGAAGTAGAAGTAGTGCAGAAGTGGAAACTAGTCCCTTAATTTCCCGCTTGTGGGAAAGCGAGGAAGAGCTCACGAAAGTATTTCCCAAAAGTGTGGTCAACCTGATAAGGCAGTGAATTCCGCGCTTACCACCTCCACCTACACTGCCACCCGTCTCACCCTCCTCACTGCCATCTCCACCCACCCCACCTCCGCCACCACCACAATTCAGTATGGTGAGTGTGATCAAACTACTAGTATTCAAAGGAGTAGGGAATGAAGATCCAGACCAATTATGGTTCATGCTAAGAGTGGTATGGGAAGCACAAGGAGTCATGGATGATAATATCAAAAAGGCTACGTTGGTAAGCGCATTTTAGGATCATGCATTAACATGGTACATCAAGCATTCTAGTGACCATCCAAGCGTAGGAATCGTAGAAATCCAGACCATGCTAAACAAGGAATTTAGCAGGGCAAAGTCAAAAATGTAATAAATCATTGGGTTTAAGGAGATCGTGATGCTCCTAGGCGAGACCCCCTGGGAGTTGGACCAAATACTGAAGGGTATGATTCACAAAGCCAACATGACATTAACAGATGGACAACACCACACATGGTTTGTAGCATCACTAACACCACACTTAAAGACGACGTTGTCATAGCAAAAAATTTCCACCCAGGCTGAAGCTTTGGAGATGGCGATGAGATTGCATGAGACTCCTATACAATACCCTGGTCTGGGAGTCCAACAAATCCACATGCAACTACAAAATTTGTGTCTGGAGATGTAGAGTTTGAAACAAGACAGGACACCTCGACCAGAGGCATGTGAGGATGTATGGTGCATAAAATGCAAAGGTTAGGGGCATGACAAGGATCACTGTCCAGTGTTCACGAATTACTTGGCAAGAGGAGGGCCGATGCTGTTAAGACAAGAGGTACAGGTAGGAACAAGCACAATGCCTGCATTATGGTGCATGATCTATCAGATAGGAGAAAACAACACTACGGATAATTGTCACCTATTGTAGAAGTATATGAAGATGTCTCAAAAATTGTTTTATAATTTCTGCAGGTTGATAAGCCATGATGAATGCACTTGTAGAAGCTACGAACTAATGATGGATCAGACTCCTACCTAGAGGGTGCAGACCAAAACACGAGCCCTTGACCCAAATACAGGAATGGCACGCGCTGGATTTCAGGGGTGCAGTTGAGGTCGAGTTGGAATGGGACCAGGAAGGGGTCGCAGACAGCTAATTTGTTACAATTGCAAAGGGCCAAGACACTATGCCCTCGACCATACAAACCCAACAAGGACATCATGTTTTTATTGTACTCAGTTTGATGATGAGGCGGAAGAATGGCCCACATTGATAGCGAGACTGCATGAAAAAGGGTTACTTCAGCCCCCTCTAACTCAGAATTTGTAGATGATGAGGTCTGAGCCACGCAAAGAAGACCCGAATGTAAACATGATGCTTAGGAGTAGTATGACCACTGGTGATGATAAAGGTAAGTAGTTAGAAGAAAGTGCGTGGGTTCACAAGGCTCCTGCAAAGGAACCCAAATTTAATATAGAACGCATGAAGGAGACATTCATGGAAGCTAAGAAGAGCTTCATAGAGGCCTGCACTTTAGGTAGTAAGGATCAACTAGAACCAGGTATGGATCCTTCAATGCTCACTACCTTTCTAGAGACATGCATGAAACTGCTACATGACAGAAAGGCAGTAAAAGGACTACAAGAACTTATCACTAGGTGCGCGGCGTGAGGAGAACCGCGCGTGGTCCAGAAACATGGAAAACATGCATTGCGCACAAGAAGGGAAATGAGGTTAACTGTGAAAATCGTGAGTATGAAATGGATCAGGTAATTCTGGGTCTTGGATTGGATGTGAATTTACTGCCAAACAAACATGGGAATGCATGGGCAGACCCGTGCTACAGTGGTCTCCTATTCAATTACGAATGGTGAACCAACAAAAGATCTTGCCCATGGGAAGATTGCAAGGAATAACAATAGATATTGAAGTTGTGAGCACGCAGGAAGATTTTGAAGTGATAGAGATTGTCAGTGATAGTAATCCCTATCCCGTGCTACTAGGAATAGACTAGGCCACCGATATGAACAAAGTCATAAATCTAAAGAAGCGCAAAATGATCTTTGAAAAAAAGTCACTATGTGTAGTAGTATCGCTAGATCTAGCCGAAGGAGCGTGATACACTGAACCAGTGCACGATGATGATAGTGATGATGATCTCGATTATATTTACAAGATAATTGCATGAGAAGAGGGTTGGGTGAATCCAAATGCAAATGGAAGGATTTCGTGGGAGCGCGAAAGCTCCTACCCTTCAGATTCAGACGAAGAGATAGAGCGATGGAAGAATCGGCTACACAAAGTAACAACACTTAATTGCAACATGATGGTTAGATCACTATGCTGTGTGACAACAGAGGCATGGGACCTTCCTACATATGATGGGTTGACAATAGTGGATGCATTTCTGAACAAATTTGAAAGTGTAATACCAACACAACAGTGGTTCGATGCTCTAAAATGGGCACTGTGTGAAACCCCTGCATGATGGTGGGGTACATATCAAGGAAGTTTTAAGGACTGGCATGGATGCAGAAGGATGATGTGCCTATGATTTGGAAAACCCCAACTTGGGATGAGAGCCAGTCATGAGGGGCGGAACAACTTGCATGCCCACCTTTCCTAATGGGTAAGGGCATATGATGTACAGCTCGCACAAGCGCACACCACTCCCAGAATAGAGAATCAGAACAAAACGTAGTAGCAGGAAAGGTGACACACACTACCAATTACCCACAGAGAAGCATTTGATAGGGTGTGTGAAGTACTGAATAGGGTTCACCAAGCAAGATGCACTGATTAGGACCTTCACATACCAACGATTCGATGGGCCTATAGGACCATGTGAGAAATCCTGACTGTGGAAATGATTCCAAAGGTGTGAAACAGAGTAGGGACCATAATTCTGAAGAGAATGCAAAATGGAATCCACATGTAATCACGTCAGCAGATGTGACAGTGCGCGAAGCTCGGGACAAAGAAATCGCACAACTATGTGAGGTCGAACACATAAGGTTTCAGGAAGCCATTCAGTGAGGGAAACTTAGAGTTTGTGAACTCAAAAAAGACCGGTTACGACTGAGGAAGAAAAGCATTTTGATGGACGCAGAGGTCAAGAGGCTGGGAAATGAGATCAAGCAAGCATGTCTCATTGATAAACCAAGGAAGACAACGTAAAGTGCAGATGATCATACCACTGAATTAGAAGACTATCGCCAAGAATTTATGACTCTACTACCATGGCTATGACCACAACTCACCAAACGTAGTAACCAGGGGAGCGCAATACATACGATAGAACTCGCGACATTGACTGTCGTGAGGGAAATTGAGGATTTTCCACGGACTATACTGGAAGGCTAGCTGAAGCCTTGTACTGGTGGTGCAACCACCTGACTAGCTGTAGGAAGCACAGTCTCAGCACTCCAGGCAGTTGAAAGAGAGCGTGGGACTATAAAAGAGTATGTTTGGGAGCTGTGTGATAAGGGAGGTGCATGCAGAGTCAGCATGTCACAAGGTTCACGCCCGTGCACAAGGGGCTGCGCTGCCTCATGGGTAGGCTGGGAAGTGACCATTGGTGTCACTGTTCATGACGAGATGTCTAGTTTGAGGTCAAATGGAACAGGTGATAGACATTCAAGACAACAGTTATGGGCAAGATTTTGGAAAATATGTTGCCAGGAAAGTATTGATGGCCTGGCATTGGGGGCAATGGTCAAATTTTGAATTCGAAAGGCACTATAAAACTCCAGGGGTTAGCCACGAAACAACAGTTGTTCACTTGAGACTTGAGCAGTTGAATAGAGCATAGAGTGTTGAGCACTGAGCAATATTCGAGCCCCTAGGTTCACGAAAGACCGCATACAATACAGAAAAGATGACAGATACCAAGGCAAGTTTGGGCTTTGAAGAAGGAACTGCCGGTGAGGCCACACCAACCCACAGGGTCCACAATTTTCCTGCAGATACTAGGGTCGAACCAGAAATCCCGAAATCAGCTCGGACACTGAGACCGAAAAAAGATAAGCAGGCAGCGGGACAAGTCTGCGTGTCCCTAAGGAATCGAAGGTTCGATAATCTCTCAATGGAATAAAATGGAAACTTTGTCATCATTGAGACAGATGAAGAGGAGGAGGACCTACAAGCTCTAATTGTTGAGGTAGAGGAAGCAGAGGACATGGAAGAGGATATCCAGCTCGTGCGCTCTACGGTGAAATTGCCTATGTACCTCCCTTCGTGAAAAGGGAAAACTAAGATACCAAAGAATCTAGATGCCAAAAAGCGCGCACTCTAGACCCCTATCCTCCTTGAGGAATTTTATTTGAGGGCTCACATCTGGGCCACTTTCGCACAATGATGTTCGAAGATTGGGACCTCATGAACAACGAGAAGTTGCCACACTTAGAGATGGAAAGCCTCATGAAGCAGAGCACAGAGGGGCCAGTAATAACATTAGAACTGCAAAAATGGTTGTGCGATGTGGAGAAGGCCGGATTGCTTCATCTGCTGTGGATACCAAACTTTCATTGTGCGCCCATCACCATTTTCGTCATCAGGCAACTTCTTTGCCTGGTGCATGATGGGTACTTATGGATGGAGGATCCTATTCCCATCACGATGGCTCTCATTCACAGAATTTCTTGGCTTCCTTGTAAGTGAAAGGACCCTGTAACAATAGCCGGAAAAACCGATGATTTTACTCTCGTAGAAGCCATGAAGAAAAAATATAAGCACGAGAAGAAAAAGAGGGGTTACACCATCAACAGTATTAAGGATAAAGGGGTGTGTGTAGCCACCTAAGTCCTAGCTAGGAAGGTAATGAGAAAATGTTGTAGCGATGAAGTACCAGAATCAGTAGTTGCATTGATCGAACAATGTGCAAAGGGGTCGAATTCAACTGGGCCGAGTTCCTCTGCAAGGAATTATTGATCAACTGCAAGGAAGCCTAGGAGTAGGGTAAGACCTTCTACTACGCGTGGTTGCTCTTGTCCAATTTACTGGTAGCAGGAGAATTTTCGGAGGACAAGTCAGTTCTAGAGCATTGAGCATGACTTACCAGAGGTCGTGAAGTATGCATTGCTCTGGGATACCAAGGACATGAAGAGGATTCGCAATACAAAGATCTTATGGGTGCTCATGGAGGCGAGCATCTGCATGTGGATCAATAGGAGGCCGCACTTGTCCCCCACAATGCACAATAGTCTGCAGAGTTTCGTAGCCTTCAAAGTGGACATGCACAATATCTACATTAGTGTGCAGAAATATCTAGCACAACAGTGGACCAAGCTCCCATTCATCACCACTGATGATGTAATTTTTATAGTGTTAGAGACATGGCCTCCCAACGGGTATGCCCTGGATTTAGCAAAATTGGAAAAGGTGGCAGCACAAAAAAGAAAGGAGGAGGCCAAGCTATGTGTCACACAGTTGGCTGAGAAGAGGTGCAACAAAAAAGGGACAATAGAGGGAAGGGTAGTCCGTGAGGTAGCACAAGCAATCGTGGAGCAGACAAAGGCTACCGAAGCAGCAACAACAGCGCAGACAACACGGGCCACAACAATGCAGTCGGAGGAGGGACAGGAATTGTCTACAGGACCAGAGGTAGGGGACACAAACCTCACAGAAGACGACACAGACCCAGGCACAACTTCCACCCAACTCAAAAGGCTACGCATCATTGAGAGATAGGGTTCGTGGAAAAAGGTCAATCCCTCGAAGCTGGCCATCGACCTAATCACGTTAATGGAAGGTGACCTCTACGACATCGGTGAGATGGTTCATGATGTCACCAAGGAAGCACTCCAAGAAGTTATGTCAGAGCAGCAAACTGTGTTAGGGGCCCTAAGGGCGCAGCTGCAGGAACTACAGGTGTGTCCCCCATAGGAAGGAACCATAGCCACATACATTGCATCAGGCACATCAACAACAGAATAGATGCTATGTGCAAGGATGGCCAATACCATAGTGCTACTGGTAGGGGTGCTATCAGTAGAGAATGAGCAGTTTATAGAGATAAAGAGCTTTGTTTCGGGAAATTAAAGTTGATTAAGATATTTTTTCACTTTTTGCATTGTCAGATGTTTGAGAATAATTAAATAAAAAAATATATTGTCTCTTGCAACACACATTACATTAAATATGAACATTCTGAGTTATTTCTCTTGCAATACATTACTTTAAATATAAATATTGAGTTATACAAGAACATTCTGAGATATGCCTCTTGTCATACATTACTTTAAATATAAATATTGGGAGTTATGATAGGGTTTTTTAACAGTATTAAAAAAATAATGAGAACATTTTTGTAGCGTATTTTAAAATTATGTTAAATAGGGCAACTTTAAGGTTCATTGATTTATGATGTTTAATAATATTATTATATATAAAATATTTTCATAAAATAATTTTTAAATATTATAAAATTATAAATTTTATTTGAAAATTTTCATTATGTATTTTAAAGTTGCATTAATTATGTCAATAGGTATTTTGACATTTCTTTGTGGTTTGCAATGGACAGGTCCAGCGAATCAGAGACTTATTTTCGTCGTCTTCTTTTCAATAACAAATTGACACGAGGATGTTATCCCATGAGCATGGTGATTGAAGAATCTGTCAGTTTGTGCTTCAATGCCAGATGACTGAAGAATTTGTCAGTTTGTGCTTTAATGCGAGATACTATACGTGCACCTTGAATGTTGCAGCAAGGCTACAACCACGCTTGCTCAAAGCCATTGAACGCCAGAAACTGCTATTGGAAATATCTCTATAAACTGCGAAGGTCTAGCTTCGTAAAGAATTTAGCACCATGCAGTTCATCAAGTAGATCGTCATCAACTAGAATATGAAATTTTTCCTTGATAGTGAGCTTGTTAAGGGCTCGAAAGTTTGGATACATGATTCATTCTCCATATTTCTTTAGAACCATGACAACTGGAGATGAATAAGGGTTGATGTTGGGATGGGTAACATCGAATTCAAGGAGTTCCTTGATGATTTTTTAAATTTCATTCTTTTGGGCAAAATTATATTTAATAAAGACTCAAATTTTGAGAGTTTGAGGTGAAGAAATGCCAGCCAAGGCATGTACTGATATAACTAGCTCATCAAGCATATGTATGAGATCAATGTTGGTTTGGATTTCCCCCGCTTCTTCCTGGGGCAGCTCAAGGAATGGAGCTTCTTCTGCTAAGTTATTATCAATAGCACCAATTTGAAAGAATTTCGGTTCCTTGAATTTATTCATGGGGGAGTACTTGTCATCATAGTAGTAGCATAATCCTTATTTCCTTCTTTTGGCCATTTCCACTAGTGATAACTTTGGAACCTTAAGTGTTTGGGTGGGGTCCTGAGTCTGGGTGGGACATGCCTTGGCAAGGAAATTTGGTGATTGGATTTGGAATTTAAGGTGATTTCCATATCTAAGGCCTTGCGGCATGCGTCCAACCAAGTACCTAGTTGGTGCATCTAGATGTGGGCTTGGATGGCTTCTTTTAGGCCATTGATGAACCATTCCAAGTATAAGTCATCTCGTAGACCGTCAATTCTGATGACCAATTGTTGAAAGGTTGTAATGTAGTCCTTTATTGTACTTGTTTTCCATAGCTTAGTGAGACAACCCAAAAAATTAGATTCCCAGTCAAACCAATCACATATGGCTTTGGAGAACATGTTCCAAGTTTCTCTCTCTATATAACATTTATGATGCCACTTCCACTATTTCCATCTCTCTTGGTCCAAGTAGAGGGATTCCACATGTAGTTTAGTTCCATATTCGTAGATATCATTAAAGGACAAATACTATTTCATTTGTGCTACCTATACTGTAGGGTTAGAGCCATCAAATTTGTACATGTCTAGCTTGGCTATCCATTGAATGTGATGGATGGATTCTCCTTCTATGTGTGTTTCAACATTAGGCTCTTGCCTATGAGACTTTGTTATAATAGCTACTAGTTGTGAGACCTGGTTGGTAATATTCACTTTTAACACCTCAAATTATTTCTCAAGGTTGTCGACCCTCTCAACTCCCCTTTCCGCAGCCATAACTTGAGATCTAGTACCTAGCATACATCAACACCAATCAAATTTTTTAGCTTACTTAATAGTAGTCTTATTGGGAAGAGGGAAAGCTTGAGAGTCTATTTGCATGGGTCACTTGAAGTTGCATCAGGAAAAATTTTGGGATCGCCGAAAAATTGGGGGCTTACAAGTGAATTATACCACTGTGACCAGTTCATCTTTCTGAAGCTTATGGGCTAAGTCCCATGCAAGTGTGTCCAAAAGGATTTTTACTCCCCATTAATCAATCCTCTAGTGGCCCAATTCCAGAAAGTTTTATACTGCTCAGTGTCCTGCAAAAATCGAGCCTAGACTGTAGTAATAGAAACCCAAAGGTGTTGGTACTAGAGAATGCGATGCGACAATCTAATCTAGATCATGACAGCCAAAACGCTCATTTCACAAAGAGTTTTATTTGCAATGTGAAAACCCCAACTATTGAATCTGAGTTGTATAGTGGTGACAAAACCCCACCTACTAGATTTGATCTAACATACAAGGTAGAGGGTGATCTTTCGATAGTAGAGGGAACTATGGTCATGAAGGAATGTTAGGTGCTATAGATCAAAATATACATATGGGTCCACTAATAGTACTCAGCCCAATCTTTAAGGGTGCTAACTAAGGAGGAACAACTATACCCTTAATCATACTACCTGACTACCCTATTGTATGTGCGAGTAATCTTCCTGACTATTGTTCTCAACGTATTGTAACAGCAAGACAGCCAACGGATTACTAAGGTTAGCTTTTAGGTGATCCTAGGGGGCTTCCAATATACCCAAGGGTACATGGAAGTGCATTCTGTTTGTGGTTTTGTCTAACACGTTACTTATTGAAGGGGTACCCACAGTGGTTACAAGGGAGTCCAACAAGTGTGGCCACCTCTTATAATTCATGAGTGCTTGCCTCCCCAAATCCGAAATTTTATGCACTAAACAACAAATCCCATGGTTTAAATACATCAAAACATGTCTCTAGCCTAATACAAATATTGTGAAAATTGAAGGTATTGTTGGCCCTAGAAAGTGCTTTGATACCACTTGTTATACTCTTGACCTATGAGAATTCCATAATACCATAAATATGAAGAGATATAGCTCCAAATACCAAGTTATCACATGAAATGAGAAAAATTGCAAAATATTTTATTATTCAAAAGCAGATTCAATGTTCACTTGCCTCTTCAAGGGGGAAACCTCGAATAGAGCAGAGCTTAATTACAATAAGACTTGATGATCTTTTCCCTTACTAAATAAGAATATTTATAGCTTAATGACATCCAAAACCATAACTACTAGCGGTCCCTTGCATAAAAGAGGTTAACCACATTCTTTATTAGCTATGGCCTGTTTACAACTAATTGTGGTCCCTTTTCTATAATGTGGGTTGACCAGTTACAATTATTGATGTGGGCTTTATTGAATCTTTAACAAACTATGTCTCCAACTCAGCCCCTTGGGCTTATTACATTAATAAAGTGGTTATGGTTGGACACTAATATATTATTTCAATTCTAATGAAGTTTCTTTGAAATCTTAGCTATCCCAAACGAATGTTTTAGCATATGTTTTTTTGACAATTTTTTGTCAAATTTCTAACACTAAAATCCTCTATTATAACCTCTGCTAGAAGGTATTTTCCTTCTAGTGTCACCAATTTACATTCTTTCTTAAAATGATTCACCCAATCTTTTTATGCAATAAATTATCTAACCTCAAAAATTTGTAAAATTTTATAAAGACAAATATAAAATCATTATAAATCTATTTTTTTTTCTAAAATATCACCAAGAACTTTATATTTTGCGTATGAGGGACTAGTAAGATTTTCCAAGGTTTCTACTCTAAGATAAATTTCCAACATATATGAGGAGGAAAATCAATCTACCTATTTATGGCACCAATGATTGGGTCATATGAATGAGAAAGTGTTACATGTACTGTTAAATAAAAATTTACTTCTAGATTTAAAATACTTGAATTTCAATATATCGAACATTGTACTTTTTCAAAGTAGTACAAACAAAAGTTTAGAACAAGAAATCATACAAGTAAATTCATTCTAGGTTATATGGATTCAAAGGTTTCATGTTCATCCCCTATAATTTTTTTTGTAGTATCAACATATTTTTATAATGTTTATGGATGGTTTGTATAGTGTATGGGTCTATGTGTTAGGAAAAATCTAATGTGTATACTATGTTCAAGAAATTTAGAGTTATAGTAAAAAGGAGAACAAGGATGATAATAAGATGTTTAAGAATGGATAAGGGAGATTACTTGGCGTTATATATAATATAGTATATTATAATAATATATATATAATATATATATATATAATTATATATTATATATATATATAATATATATATATATATATATTTTATATAGTTAATAATAAATATCTTAGAGACCACAGACACGAACAAGAGAACAGAAGAGACACATAAAACTAACTACATTAAACAAAAAGACATAAAACTACTATATACACTCTCCAACAAAATGACATGGCAAAACACATAAACAAGACTCCTCTAGAGAGATAAAGAGATAGGAATCTAAGGAAGGCTCTAGAAAGGAGCAAAATATGTTGAATTAAGTTCCAAGTATGGTTAAAGAAACATTACCTATATGTATTGTTGCACAATACTATAATAATGGTTGTTAGATTATGGTTCTTCATGTAAAATGTGTCCATATATAAGTTGGTTCTCTACTGTTCAAGTTGTTGATGGTGTAATGTTCTTATGGCAGACATTATTTTTTATAAGACTATTGGGGTTGGAAGAAATAAGATTAAAACATATGATGGTATTATAAAGACATTGATAGAGGTTATAAATTCCCCTAACCTAAACAAGAATTTAATTTATTTGTAAGTTTTGTATTCCAAATGTATAGGTCAAAATTGAGCTCTTAAGTTATCCAGTGACATTTTGGTGGTTATGAAGGCTATAAATATTGGAAACTTTTACATCCTGGAAGGGAGTACTCAAAAAAATGAAGTAGTGTTGGAGGGAAATGAATCTACTTGTTTATAGCATTAGTGAATGGGTCATATGAGGGAGAAAGGGCTACTAGTAATGATAAGTTGTAAATTATTTCTAGATTTAAAATCTTGGAACTTGAATTTCTGCAAATATTTTATTTTGGAAAATAGTGTAAACATAACTTTAAAGTAAAAATTCATACTAGTGAAGGTATTATATATTATCAATTTGGATGTTTGTGGGTCATTCAATGTAGTTTCGTTTGGGTGATCATCATATTTTGTTACAATTATAGACGTGTTTATAGAAAGGTGCAAGTCTACGTCTTAGAAAGAAAATATGATGTGTTTATTATATTTACAAACAATATAATTATGGTAGAAAAGAGAATATACATGATAATAAAATATTTATAAACGCATAATGGAGGCAAGTTCACATTTTTATATTTTGAAATATATTGCAAATAAGCTAGGACTGAAAGACATAAACACACTATGTGCACTCCCTAACAAAATGAGGTTGTAAACCACATGAAAAATAATCTTCTAGAAAGAGTAAGTACCATTCTTAGCAATGAAAATTTGCAACAAGAGTTATGGAATAAGCAATAATTATTTCTTATTATTTTCTAAATAAATCATCATATATTACAATACATTGTAAAATTCCCAAAGAGGCATGGACATAAAATTCCTAAAGAGGAAAGGATATGTGATCCTTGCAATTATATAAATTTAATAATTTTTAGTTGTGAGTCTTATTCTTGCTCACAAAAATCAATGTTGTAAGTTACACTTTCGATTGCTAAGGGATATATATTGTGGGATGCTACTTGTTAGGTGTGGAGCATGATTGTTCAGAGGTCTTTGTTTCTTCCGGATGTATACCCCAGGAAGTTTGTACACCCCTCCACGCAGGGGGGTGTGGGGGGGACTTGTCCCCCCCGCGAGGATTCGGGGGGGTTGATCCCCTTCGACTGGGGGGTCTAGGGGCCAGTGGTCCCCTGGCGGGGGTTTTAGGGGCAGCGCCCCCGAAGCTAAAAACAAATGTAAAATTTCCTTGTAAAAGTATAGTAATTTCTAGTCAATCTGGGCCATTCATTACGGGGATGATCTGATGGTATAACTTATGTTTAGTTTAGGGTTTTTTGCCCTAGAAGGAAACCCCTCTCTTTGTATGATGGCATTGTATTTGAGGCTGTGTAATAGATGTGTATTCTCTGAGCGAGAAACAAAGAGGTGAGACTGTGAGAGAAAATAGAGGATATTACAGCGGATCTGCTGTACATTGTGTCTCCTCTTTTTGTCGGATAATAGAAAGTAAGGATTGGTTGTTCAGGGTGGACGTAGCCCAAACTGGGTGAACCACGTATATCTGTGTCTCTTTTGTTTTATTTGATTTTTGTGTTTATATTTCTGCAATATTTTATGTGTTCCATTGCTCCGTAATATATAATTTTCTAACACTGCTTCCCACAAAAATTTCATTGGAAAATATTAATATTTGATGAATCTTACTCATTAAATCATATATTGTTAAAGTTGATTTGAAAGAAGGAAAAACACCACTAAATCAACAAATTAAGTTATATACTCAATTTTCTACAAAAATTAGGATGAAAGAAGAAGCTTTTGATGATAAATAATCTATGGATGCTAACAATATTCACAAAAAAGAATAAATTATAAAACCAACACTAAGAAGATTTGCATGAGACATAAATCCTCCTCAAAGGTGTATTTATTTTATTTCATCTAATGATTTGATTACTAATGATGGGTAACATTTTTTTTGTCATGAAGTAATAGAGGATATAAATAATGCTAAATGGACTATGAAAATGAAAGAAGATATGGATGCCTTAGAGAAACAAAACTGAGGACCTAGTAAAACTTCCAAAATATAAAAAAATTGTTGGTCATAAGTAAGGTGTTGATGATAAATATGAAAGATATAAATCCAAACTATAGTAAAGGGGTATTCTTAGATGGAAGTTATTGATTTCCATGAGGTATTTTAACCAATTTTTAAGTTTGTTTTTATCTATATGTATTACTACTAGTTTATTTTCTTGTTATTTAGTTAGAGCAGTTGGATGTTTAAGCAACATTTGTAAACGGAAGATTGGATGGGGAAATACACATGGAACATCTAGAAGTATTTGTTTACCATTATAAAATTATGTTTGTTTTCAAGTTCAAGAAGTCGTTCAATGGCTTAAAGTAGCCCCACCAATAATTGTACAAGGAGTTTGATTCCCTCTTGATGAGCTAGAATTATACTATATGTGAGTATTACCATTCTAGTTACTTCAAAAGTTTTAATGGCATATTCATTAACTTAGTGTTATATGTTGAAAATATGATTTTTAAAGAAAAAACACAGATGATATCAGCAAGCTAAAGGCTCAATTAGATAGGAATTTTGATATGAATATCTAAGAAAACAAATATTGGGCACAAAAATACATTGGGATGGGAAAAATGGTAAGTTCATGTTATCACAATAGAAACATGTGGAAAACATACTCATGAAATTCAACATGAATAATGTGAAGCATATAAAATTCCCATTTTAGGATTTCTCTATGTTTATTTCCTAGTAGTGATGAAGAAAATAATTAAATGTCCCATGTACCATATGTTAGTGCAATAGGAAGTTTAATGTATCCGATGGTTTGTACTACACTAAATATTTCACATGTAGTGGGTGTTGTTAGTAGAAACATGGTAAACCTAGGAAGATAGCATTGGAATGTAGTGAAATGGGTGGTTTGATAACTTAGAGGCACAAGTGATTAATTCATTACCTTTAATGGTTTTGGCGATTATGTATGTGGTTATGCTTATTCAAATTTTCCATTTAATTAGGATGGGAGAAGTTCTACTTTAGGTTATGTCTTTCCTCTTATAGGAGGATCTATTAGATGTGTGCCAAAGCTAATAGAATAAAGAAATAGTGGATAAATAACTAGTTTCTTTATCTAGTACTAAGGTTAAATATATCACTATCTCACATGCCTCCAAGTACATAACTTGGTTGAAGGGTCTTTAGGGTGAGTTTGAATAATACATAATGATGTAAATGTAATTTATAATAGTTAAGGTGTTATCTATTAGCTACCAATCCAACTCCTCATAGTAACATTACAAATATGTATATTAAGTGCGATTTTACCAAATAGGTTATTAATGGAGGTGGAGTAAACCTTAAAAGTGTCCACAATCAAGGAATTTGTGTAGACATGTTTATATAAGCAATATTGTTAAAGAAGTTGCAATGGTGTTTTGCTTCTCTTGGCTTATAGGAGAGGTGATGAAATGGATTGGTCGAGGTATGATATAAATTTTTGTTATGGTCGAGATTATTAAAATTCATGACAAAAAATAAAAGGGATTGAAAACCAAAATTCACTTGAAGCAAATATTGAATACTTCGTAGAATGAGTGGAAGTTCATGTAACCATTGTAATGGTTCTAATTTAGATACATATATGTATCTTGAGAAATTTATTTTAGTTTCAAGCCTATTGTAATATAATTCTTGAGTAATAAAATACCATACATTTCCTCATGGATGTTTCCTTACCCATTGTCAAGGTTTTTCCATATCAATATTGTGTTGTCTATGTGCTTCCATGGTGTGTTAATTCACTTTTTCTCTACATTTATGATCAATTCAAGCTCTAAGATACCAACACTTTCTTGGGATGGCTTATAGGGAATTGGGAGCTTCATATTGATATGGTTTCGTATGAAAATGGGTTTTTCCTATTCGATCTTGAGAGTCAAGAAGCTAAACATAAGATCATCATGTCTTGAGAGTGAAGACATTAAAGATAAAATATTCATGTTTGACCCATATATTTTTCTCCCATTGGACCATTAATTTTGATGCAAATATGGAAATTTTGTCTACCCCTATCTATTTCAGGCTTCCACACTTTCTCATTATTCACTAGGGTGAAGACACCTCAAAGCCATTGGAGACAAGTTGGGTCATTTCATCTGTTAAGTCAAAATAAAGAATTTAATGTATACTTGTGCCAAAATTTATGTGGAAGTGGATTTAAGAAAGACAAATTCATAAGGGATTCAACTTAATATGGGAAGACAAAGACATCTTCAAGTCCTGGATTATGAACATATTCAACAAAAATATAACATTTTACATAAATATGGAAATTTTGCAAATAATTGTCCAAGTAAATAAGAATCTCAACCACCTCTAAAGCAAATTCCCCCACCCCAAAACAACAATGATTGAGACATATTTAAAATAGTGGTAGAAGGAACAAGAAGCAACAACCCAATGGAACTCAACCTACAAAGTCAAGTTTGAAACACAAAAATAGTTTTGAAACACTTACAGATATAGAAGAAAAAGAGTAGGAAAACTCAAAAAAACTCAATGATTTGGAAGCTACTCCCAAGGCCATTCCATAAAAAATACAAAGAAGAAAATTAGAAAATTGCTCCAAATAAAAAAGAAAATTGCTCCAAATAACATGGCCTAGACTTTAATCAGATTATTAACACATCAATAGAAAAAAATAAAAAATATAATTAAAAAATTAAAGACAATATTCATAATATTTTTTATTCTCCTTCCTTTATTAAAGAAATTTTGAATCCTTCCCCTTTATTAACGAGAGTCAAAATAAAATAGAAAATGCCTAAAATGAAGTACATGCAATAAATTTCATGGGGATATTAAATGAAAGCGAGCTTTCTCTCCTAAAATGGAAGTACATGCATTAATTTTATGCGGATATTAATGAACCGAGGTTTCTCTCGTAAATAAATAAATGATCTTTTATGTTTTTCTTTTTAACTATGTAATCAATTTGTTAGATTTTATTATTGTAATCTTGGAATTGACATAAATTTCTACTGGCAAATGACTCTCTCTTGCGTGTTTTGTGAAGAAAGGTGAGGGATTTATATAATTATCGAAGAAGTTGGTTTTTTTTTCCATTTTCTAATTTATTGGTTTGCTCACCAATGTGGTTTCAAGAGTTTGTTAATACAAACCTAAGTATTTGTTTTAAGAAATAAAAGTGAAAATAAAAAATTAGAGTAGGTTTTTTCTTTCACAAACTAGGGGCCATATATTAATTTACTGTTTTTTCTTAGCTTTGACATTATACACTAATAACCAATTCTATCATATACTAATAAAGTGATTGAAAGTACAAAATTTATAGTGTTTTCTATTTCATAATATTATTGAGATATGCAATTTTATCAATATGAATTAACAAAAAAATATTTCTATATAGACCATGACTAAAATATTTCAATATTCATGTTATAGAAAGCCAATTCCTTTTATTGTCAACATGGAGCCTACATCTAACATACACACACACACACACACACATATATATAATTTAAAAGAAGATAGAAATATTTTGCATTAATATATTTTAAACATAGTTGGTTATGTTAAACATGGAGAATTCCACGCTTGGAGCTGAGGGACAATGCAAGGAGCATAACAATTAATTCATTGTTGACTTTTATAATTATGTTTGACTAAGATATTTATGTCTTGCTAATTTAAAGATGATAAAGTTATATTATATATATATATATAATATATATATATATATATATATATATATATATATATAATAATTTAAAGGAGATAGAAATATTTTTTGTCATTAATATATTTTTAAACACTAGTTGGTCTATGTTAAACATGGGAAGAATTCCACACTTCGAGCATAAGGGACAAGTACAAGTAGCCTATCAATTGATTCATTGTTGACTTTTTATTAATTATGTTTTGACTACAAATATTTAAGTACTTGCTAATCTAAAACATTATGCAAATAGTTTTTTTATTTTATTTTTGTGGTATATTAAAATTTAATTTTTGTGAAGCTTTATTGTAAAACTGAATTGAAAATATGTTATGTACAAAGAAAAAATTAAAATGTCATAAAAATCAAATTAGAATTAACTAAACTTGAATACCAAAATCAAGGGAAAAAACATATAACTAAAGAAAAAATTAAATATTGTTTTAATTATCTTTTTTTTCTACTTTAAACTCCTATTCTTATAAAGATATTTTAATATATATAATTCACACAAAATCTGGTATATTTTACCTTTGAATATTAATAACTAAGATATATGAAACAACATGAATATATTTTGTTAAAATAATGTCAATATCTAATTTACAATTAATAAATATTCATATGAACTTGTTAATTTTTTTTTTACAAATTATCTGAGTAAATAATGTCTTTTTTCTAATTACAAGTTAACATAGAATAAATCTTATTTTGTATTAGTCTATTAATAACTTTTTTTGACAGACGTAAACTGGTATACAATACAATGTTATATATAAATGATATAAAATTGTTTTTAAAATAGATATCAAAATATTTCATATCACTTATATTCAAATATATATATTTTTTTTTAAATATTAAAATTGGTTATTAGGGTACATCTTTTATATTAATATTTAAAAATCATTAATATTATATATTAAAATTATAACAATTAAATACTACATCCATACCTAGTTTTTAATCAACGATGCAAAATTCTAAATTAAAAGCTTCACATGTTTTGTTCTTAATTAAAATTGTATCCCTACATCATTAACTTTGCATATACCAATACATAAAAATAAATAACTTTCTGGCAAAATAAAAATGCACCAGAAAGATCATACTTGCCCCCATAACAAAGAAAAACAAATTGAAAAATACTATCTTATTTAGCTGCAAGTACTCAAATTGAGGTTATTTGAGCAAATTGAGGTTCTTTGAGTAAACAATAATTTGGGGATATATAACATAGAAAAACAAATTGAAAAATGCTATCATGTTTAGCTGCAAGTACTCAAATTGAGGTTCGTTGAGCAAACGATAATTTGGGTATATAACTATAGATAAAAACTACGGGTGTTGGCATTACCATTTATTTATTTAAAATTATTAAAAAAACACTGAAATTGGTTATTCCCACGTGAAAATAGGTAACACTCAAACGGACAAAGTACTCAAATTGAGGTTCGTTGAGCAAACAATAATTTGGGGATATAACTATAGACAAAAACTAAAGGTGGCGGGCATCCCCATTTATTTATTATTTTATTAAAAAGACACTGAAATTGGTTATTCCCACGAGAAAATAGGTAACAGTCAAACGGACAAACCCTGGGTACAACATTTTATGTAGCAAGTTAACTCATCTTCTAATCAGTATGCTTGTATTACATTAACTAACTAAGTCACCAGCCCAGGTTCGACCATCAGCAGACCTCGTCAATGAATTCTGCCATATACAAACAACATAAAACCATTAGTCCAAATAAAGAACGATATTCCTGTGCCATATTTGTCAAAACACAGACACACAAAATGAAACTTCCACTGAGGTCATATCAGAATCAAAGAATAATGAAAGGGACAGATGATTGGGGGGCATACTTAGAACAGTCGACATTAGGACTGATCGGCACGTTAAGGTCAGTGACCTTGCAGAGACCAGGGAGATTGGCAGCCTTCCCCAATTTGACACCAAATGAATTTGCTTGATTCTTCAGACAGTTACAAACAGCCTGCCTATCAGCGGTAGCCTTAACTTGAGCGTCTAGCCCCTTAATGGCAGGACAACAGGCGGCAGCAGGGGTGGCTGCATTTCCAATTAGGTATCCTGCGCATGGAGTGAGGGCACTCACTACCTGGTTGCACGATATGGTACCCTCAGTTGTCACAACACCCCACGCAGTCATCACTGCCACCACAAATCCAACTAAGAACACCGATTTGAGCAGCCCATTCCCAGCCATTTCTCACACCTCTCTCACTCAATCACAGGGACACACACAGAGAATATACGACTCAGCTCAAACCTGATGTTCAAATGCTCAGATGCAGATCAACCAGTTTATAAGGGTTTCCATTAAATAGTGGAAGGGCGTCATATAATCCAAGGCATGGTATCAAACGTCTCACAAAACCATATGCACCGCACACACGGTGGACTGGCCATCAACTTTTCTGGAAAATTTTGGCATGGTTGACTGCGCAAATAATTTGTCAGGCCATAGATTCGCTGAAACATCAGCACAGGGCAGTTGGATGATAGTGACCCTCTTGGCCAGTTGCACTACGGTATGTTCAGTGATGTTATGCAAGAAATTAATCAGTCCAAAAATTTACACTCTTGGCCAGTTGCAGCGCGGTATGTTCAGTGATGTTATGCAAGAAATTAATCGGTCCAAAAATTTACTGTATTATATTTCTTTCAAATCTTGTCGAACCTTTCCTTTGAATTTAACTAACTATATTTCCACAAACTTATTATATTATTTTCCTTTTAATTTTAGCTTTGTTGAAAGTTATAGTCAGTGGATAGAAATTTTGGAAATAAATTTGAAAACTAATTTACACCACCAGAGAGGTCTGACCTGGATGGAATTTGACAGGGAAATTGTCCATTACAGCAGGGACGAGCATATTTCAAAGTCGCAATCTACAGGGATGCCGACTTTGGTCACAAAGAGATGGTGAGAGCATGCCCGTGAACAATTTCGTCTCACGGGTATCATCGGCGACAAAGAGATGGGCCCGACCGCGGCAACAACAAAACAACCCTCCGGAGCACCCGAAGAAGTTTGCACGGTGGCTTAGTTGCAGGAGCACTTCGCCGTCTTTTGCTCGGAGATATGATCGGCGATGCCATTCCTCACATTGCTATTGAGGACGATGATCTTTCCTGACAGAGACGTTGGACAGTGGCCTGTCTACCTGCAAGACTCTTGACAGTTACAACCCTAAGGATACTTAACATCATAGTTAAAGTTTCATAGTCCCCAAATCCATTTGTAATTCAGGCTCTTCCTAAGGGAGGGTGCCTGTTGCTTTGGTTTGCCTTGATGACTGGGTCGGTCCCTCTCTATGGGTTAGGACTAAAGTAAGTCTCCCTGGATAGGTAGTTTGCTTAATGTTTATTATGTTCAGGCTGAGGAAAATCTCATATTAAATCAATTTTGATTTCCTATTAAATTCGCTTTCGTGTCTCCTATCCTTGTGATTCCTCTCTTTCAAAATTTAAGAGTTTAATTTAAAGTTCTCTATTCTTTACTAATTTTAAATATGACTAATGGGATAATAGGTTGTGATGAGATTAAAGTATTTTGGTGGGCAGCGGAGCAGAGTTGGGTGCTCAGTAGAGCCTGTGTTGGGTTTCTAGAAGAGTTTTTTTGGTTCAGTGTTGTTAGGTATGTTTTTGGTGGGTAAAAAAAATCAAATTTTATTGATTATTTAGTTGAATTGTAATTTTTTTTTTTAACTAAATTTATAGAATTTGGTAATTATGTTTAGTATTTGGTTATTTTTCTGTGGAATGTATGGTTTGGTTAAGGTATTTAGTGTCTCACTTGTGTCTATTATTACTATAGATTTCTGATTATGGATCAGATTTCTGTCTTTTATGCAATAAAATGAATCAGATTTTTTCAGAGAAAGAAAAGTTTACACATCAAAAGACTTGATCCTTCTCAACACTTAATAGATCAGTTGTTAATATATATAAACTCAATTCTAAGTATAAAAAAAATTTACACATCTCTTTCTTTCTGAAAAACTCACCCCCACACATGTATAATATTGAGAAAGGCACACACTTATAGAATGATATTCAAATATATTAGTTAACATTAATATTTAAATATTTTATTTAAAACCTACATTGACATAGTTTAAAATTACATATATTTTATATAAAGTGAAAATATGCCTTTAGTAAAATATGAACTTCAATTATTTTATTTTTTTATATATAAAATGGATATAAAATTATGTATTCTA